>OMNM01002278.1:2500-12734 GCA_900302745.1 Parablennius parvicornis | reverse complement strand
AAAAAAAAAAAAAAAAAAACATCCTCAGAGGATCCTGCTGCTTTTTTGTGGTTAAAATACATCTAAGTTCTGAGGGCTATTGTATAAAGATTAAATTGTTATTTGATATATTAACACAGTATTTTGTCTGTTTGTCAAAGAAAAAAAATGGAAGTCAAAGAAATGTTGTTGTTGTTGTTTTAATCTGCTTTCCGCCTAACATTATGTTATGTAACCATTTGATATGCTAATAACTGTACTGCACATCACGAAAATAACCATGAATGTTAATTTCTCTTCTTTGTAATTAGCACCAGACCCAGCTGCACACACTTCTCTTTTTTCTTTTTCTAAGCTATCAACATTTCCGCGGAATTAATATCTTTATTATTGTCATTATTTCAGAGCATTCTGTTGTTTCTTTTTTTACTTGTCTTTGTTGTTCTCTGGTGAAAGTAATGGCTGCTCTGAGATGATTCCTGTTTGTTCTTCTTCTTATTTATTTGGAAAAAACTTAGGGAATCACTTTTGTGCAGTATTTTGCAGCAGTGTTTGTTAGAATTTTACTATAGTGTACTATCTCAAGCGGCATTTTTACTAATTGGGTTAAACTTCACAAGCACTGTTTATATGCCACTGCAGAATAATAGGCTAATGTGAAAAATGTAATCAACAGTGTCTCGGAAGTTACTGAAAAGAAGCGCTTATTTAGTTATTAGTTGCTTCTTTGAAAAGTATCACAGATACCAGACAAAGTAACTACTTTGTGTGTGTGTTCACTTTTCAATAATGTGCTGTGTCACTGCACTGTTGCTGTGACGCATTTGCTGGGTTGTCAGCAGTGTGTGAATGACATTAATTTGTCATTCTGAATTATTTGGCTATGAATAAAGTCTACTATTTCCAACACGCACAAACACAAACATGAGGAGAATTCAGTTTTCAGCACAACTTAGTGAGACAACTGTTTTATTTTTTTCAAGTGACATCAATATAGTGGAAATAAACTACCAAAATGCAGTTTTGGTACTTTACATTAGTTCGTGACCCAAAATACATCACGGCTACTGTAGAGAAAGCGGCTAAATGTCCACGTTAAAAATAACAGCCATCACAGCAGGCAGGAAGGAGACAGCACCTCCACTGATGTTTATATTTGTGACAAAAGAAAGAAAGCGAAACTTCTGTCTTTCTAACTGCGCTACTGATTTAATAATTGTTCATGTTAAAACTAGTTGCAAAACAGTGACAGGACAATAATCATCACATATTATTCCAAACACTGTGGTCAATTATGCCTAAAGTACATGTAGCTGCTTTGTTGATATATAAGAAAACATTATGTTTCAAGCTTTCTTGGATAATAGATCTTGCTCACTGAGACATTTCAATGTTGTTTAGTTTCAGGGTCGATGATGCATGTCAGTTTGTTGAGGCTTGCACAAAGAGCTGAGCTCTTGTTTATGTATTTGACAATATTTGCTTGCTCCCTTTGTGACAGCTTAAAAAGACCGCTGCGAAAGAAAATGACCAACGGCCTAGAAACACATCAGGCGCTCAGCAGACAACATCTCTCCTCTAACAGTTTAGTGTGTTGACCGACTCTAAACACTACCTTGCTTATAGTCTTAGCAGCATCACGTCATAGAAGGGGCCAGCAAGAGGCTCAGTCAGTAGTCTATTCACAACACTTCATCACTCATCACAGGGAAAAAACACCTCATGTAGTTTCTGAATTGATCCAAAATTGATTCAGAATACCAAAATGATTCTGGCTGCTGAATGTATTTACCCCAGTCTACAAAGCTCAATCTCTCCTGTCAGCTTACCAGCAGAATTTTAAACTTGATGGTCGGTTGCCTTTTACTGCAGCATTCCTTCAGGCGTCTGCGTCTTATGTATATAGAAACTCACCTTTGCATCAATGACTTTACAGTGTTATGCTCCATAGTTTGTTGTGATTGTTTATCCAAGGGTATGAAATATGCTCACTGATGGTAACCAAACACTGGTGTTCCATTTGCATAATTATTCAATTCTATGCACCTTTACTCTTTCTTTTTTACTTACCCTTTTCTCTCTCTCAATGTATGCATCACAGCAGTGACCTGACTGGGACTGCCTGGAGAGAAAATGCCAGTGTGATCCACTCATTCTCCACCTTCACAACAGGGAGTCAGGAGGATGAGTGCAACCCTCTTTATCTTTGTGTGTGTGTGCGTGTGTACATGTGTATGCTCGGATGGGTTCTTCTGAGTGTTCATGCATGGCTCGTGTAAGTGAAGACGCAGCTGGAGTCATCACACTGTTATCAGCCTTCCTTAGGGACGGGGAAGGACACCGAAGATCTGCTCGTGTAAGATTCATTCTACATGTGTTAGATGTGATGGACGACATGAGACCACCTGCAGTTGCGACCTGTGTCCTGTGTGGGGCAGCAGAGATACAGCTCTTGCTCTTTCCCTATGATGCTCAAGATGACTGGCGTTGCCGCAGCACTGACACACATGACAGCACTCTCAAACACACACACACACACGCACACACACACACACACACACACACACACACACACACCGAGGCCAACATGCTGGACACAATTTTAAAGACTTGAACACAGCACATCACTGGAGAGTCCGATCTCTTAATTTCAAACTGACGCAGATGGTGTATAAAGCATATGAACAGGGAGGAGGAGTAGGTGGTGACGGGCTGAGAATTGTTATAAATCTTTGTCTTGTATGGAACAAAAAGATTTCATCCCACACCAACAGGCAAGAGCTGCTCGTGATACCTTTGTAAGACAGTGGGGGACAGCCGAGTGTGCGGTTGATTGATGGTGATGTTTTGCTTTAGGAATTGGAAATGGAGTTATAAATGCATTGAGGCAATACATAGTGGGCACTCTCCTTCTTAAAACCCATACTTTAAGGATAAATAAGATTTTGTCCTTGAGGAGGAAAGGGGAAGAAAGGAAGGGTAGGATATTGTCCTCATGCAATGGGGTGGATGGAAGCTATTCTGTGAAACCATTCATACACAGAGTGATTCTTCAAGTGTTTATCACAGAATGATTGACTGTCGAGACATTTTCACTTCATTTTCGATCTTTCCTCGTCTCCTGCGTGATGAGTGACAGGCCACACATTGCTGCCCCCCCCTTTGCCCAAACAGGTGGTGCATAATGATGTGTTTTGGCCAAACATGAACTCACAAATGTGCATATGCACAAACTGAGAGCACATAATCAAAAACACCTGCAACCTTGACAGCTGACACTTAAGTGATAAATATTAAATGGTAATTTGGGTATGCTTAATATGCAGCATGCGGCTCATCTAAAGCAGAAGTTGTGCCTGTGACAGTGAAACTCATCGGACTAGTGGTTTAGTGGTCTCATAAATAGATTCATGAGTCAACATTAAGTGGTCTGTTCAAGGTCTGGTGGAAATTTATATTAAAAAATTCAATTGTTTGTGGGTTGTTAAGGGAGAATTAAGAATATGAACCACAGATTGTGCTATTTTGTTAAATTGCTTTATGTACACTGGTGGCTTGAATGCACATTTATGCATGTATATGTGTGTAAATCATAGTGCTGAGCTTGATAATAAGTTGGTGATTAATGACTCCAGTGCTCAGAGGGCATGTTCTTGTCCCTTGGCTTAACATGGGGGCTCAACTCAACCTGTGCATGACATACACGCATCTCCAGACACAGATTCTCTCCAATGCTTTCGCTTTTGTCTCTCATTTCTCTGATTAATTATGTCCATTTACCTTGGCTGGTTTAACTTACAGCCTACAGGCCTCTTTGAAAAAAACAAACATTTTTGACATGCAATGTCCCAGCGAGCTGTGGTTGTGCAATAGTGAGCCAGCATGCTCGGTAAGAGGCCACACAGAGGAAACAACATAAAATTCATGCGCTTCAAAAATCAATTTGCATCTTTGCTTTGCTGCTCTGAGTTGTCAAACTGTCTAGAAAAAGGCAATCTTGAAAGCTAACCTCCATTACACTTTGTGCTGAAGTCTTGCCTTCCGTTTCTTCTGTGGCTCCTCAAATGAAGCAACATATTGCAATGCTGGAAGAATTCAGGAAGTAAATAACGTGATTGAATTCCGCCTCGGCTGCATAGTTTACTCTACCAGAAACCTTTGCTAGCCTTTGTAATGAAACTACAAAAAGAAGGAAAAAAAACCCCCATCCTGTTTGTTTGCATGATGCAGAAGCACATAGTTGTGCAATTACGTTGTGGAAGATTGCCAGATTGTTTGTATTTGTTTGTGTCTCGTGAGTCTGTGACACTTTTCAGCTGAAATCTGTGACACCACACTTCACAGAGGCTCAGCAATCAGTTCTTGGAAATCTAAATGGTGAGCCATTGGCAGCGCTCCTCATGTTCTGACTTGTGAGATGTTAAGTGGCTTACCAGCTTCCACAGTCTCTGTCATCTGCAGTCTAACTTAGAGCCTTGGGATTCAAGATGGCATCCCATTATTGAAGACAGCAAGTGACTGAACTGTGAAGGATTACCAAGAACACTCCAAAGGGAAAGCATCTTCATCAAATATAATTAACATGATTTCTACTTTTGCCAAGCTGCAGATAAGGGTTATGATAAAAAAAGAAAAAAACTGCTTCTAATGTCAGATCTGAAAAGGATTCCTAAGCCTTTGAAATACATTATTAATTCACCATGGCATTTTAATTTCCACAGCTCAAATCCCTATTTGGCACACACACACGGTGTGACATTTAGTGTCATGATCAATGTATGTAGATTCAGAGATCTAACTCATCACTGGAGGTTCTTGTGTCTGTCAGGAACATATGAACCATTTAGTCGAAACCCCAACAGTATCCCTGTCGTTTCTTTCTTCAACAACCTCCAAAGGAACTGTCAGAGTGCTACAGTGAGCAAATCTTTACAAAAATATCACTTCTCTTCAGATTGAAGACACACAGATAAACAGAAACACAGCTACAAATATGGAAAATGAGGACAAATATGGAAAATGAGGACAGTGTACATTTAAGCATGATTCTGTGTTTTACAAGAACAAAGAGAAAAGCAAACTACCAATCATATCTGTAAGTCAGCTGAGCCCAGCAGCTGAAATCTGGATCAATGTCTACACCACAGGCTGCAGATTACCCTCCTGTTGGCACTCTGTGCTCTGACTCTTCAACAGCTACCAGTCACTTTTCAAAAAGTAATCAGGTTTCAAAAATAACCGCTTCCGAGAAAAACAAACATAAATTTCTTTTCATTCCTATTTCAGATTTCTTAATCATGTGCCTGCAGTTGTATTGCTTTGACAACACTGGCTGAGCTGTCAGTGTTGTGTTGGTTGGTCTACTGATGGAGTTGCTCTTTGCATCCCGATCAAGTTATATTATATTAGTTAGTTGGAAATTGCATGTTATTTTTCCTTGTTGAGATGTATCAGTCATTAAACTTTAATATTTTGAACTCCAAACTTTCCCAGTGGGGAAACATACTGCAGAACATCTGTTCTTAAAAGAAAAAAAAAGGCATTGAAGAAGGACAGATTGCAGAAAAAGCAGCGATAAACAGCTGATGTACATCAAAAACATGTAGACATTGGCTTTCTTTAAAAGTAAACTTACGTATTTATGAAGCGCCTGAGAATTAGTCACTCTGGATGCAAGCTAATGCCAGCTAACATTAAAGCTAACAGCCATGTAAGGGGAGCAGATGTTTTCTTCTCTGACAAATGTAACAATCTCATGAAATGTAAAGCATTTTCAATTTCATAAGCTTAATCAGTTATGAGTGAAAATGTCCATCTTTCCACTTCCTGTCGGAAGGGGATCTGAGTTTTATTTATTTATATATTTATTTATGTTTATACTTCCAATGAATTCACAAAACTATTCCCTGTTCATTGTTTCTCAAGCTATTATTAGCTATCCATTTAAATTGACATTGCAGATGGTACTACAGTACTTTTTTATTTGTGATGTAATTTAAGGATCATTGCATTGCATATTGCAAAGTGTCCTCCTCTTTTAGAAATCAGATGTGGTTGCCCAACACAACACATTACCCTATAGCACTATATTTCGAACACTGCTATTCATTGCGATCTACAAGTGTGCAGTCTGTTGGATAAGCAGATTTGATTGAGTTTAACTTCTCATCTGCAAGTAACACGAGAGTGTTTATAAAAAAGAAGCTTATCATATAAATTGTCATGGTACACTTTTTGTCTCTTGTGTGATTTTGACATTCCGACTAGTTTTAGGCTGCTTCACTTCCCCTTCTTGTATCTGATAGCTGTTCTCTGTCGTAATGTCTTTCACCTGTGCCCGAGTGTATAGTTGTTTTTGCCTGGTGGCTTCGATATATATTGGGCCTCTTCTCGGTGTTCTGGTGGTTGGTTTGTCTGTGTTTTTGTGTTGGTAGTTCTCCAGCATCTCAGTCTGTGTTCTTCCACAAGTGCACCAGTAAATGTCAAAAATTAATTTTGGCACAAATCTGTATAATGCTGGGAGTCTGTATTTAATCAGGAGTAAGAAGGCTTTAATGTCTCTTTAAAGAATGGTAGTGCCAGTCATCTAGATCTCTACCCACCTGAAATGTCATCCCTCTCTTTCTTGAGCTGTACAGACAAATAGGAGTAAAGCCTGTCTTGTACTCAGCAATGTATCCTGCTAACTTTTAACTCAAATGAAAAAAAAAAAAAAAACACAAAACTGCTGTCAAGCACAATAATAGTGCAGAAACTACCTCTTAAGTGTTTGAGCTTACAAAAAAAAGAGTGACTAAGGCTTTTGTTCTTCAGTTGTCTGTTCTTAGCAAATTTCTGTTCGATGTTGCCAGAACAAAATAATTAAAGAAAGTGTTCTGGCTTTGTGATACTAATTAAAAAGTATCTAATGTCATGAAACTCTATTGGGACGGATGACTTCTTTATAGATGAATGACTGATTTCAAGGTTGGAAACAAAACACAGTTGAAACACAGCCTCAGCCATTTCAGCACTATAATTGTGCATAAAGAATGTTTTATTGAACAATATGAAGATTTTATTTCACAAACTGGGTCACAAAGTAGAAAGAAAGAACACATTTACAAGTAAAGTCGAGCAAGAAAAGGTCAGCATCTTAGGGAGAAAGGTGAATGGATAACTTATTTACAGACTGACTCAAAAATCTTTAGAGGATATAAAACTGAAATATTTATGTATACATTAAACCACAAATCTAAAGCAATGAATCCATGAGCTTGACACAAATTTTCAAAATTGGATTTTCTGGGTGGCAGTGTGAGCTAAGAAGTGCTTGAGCTTTTACAACAAGATATGGGTGAGGTCAAAGAGAACAAGCTTCTTGTTCGCCTTGTTTTGGTTACTTTGAACCGCGGTGCAATCCATCATCCACTCAGGCGCAGACGACTGAATGTGAATTGTGCACAATGTGCCTTTTATATTTATGGGATAATCATGGAGACAGACTGCAGGATGTTGTCATCACAGGCTCTGATAAGGAGGCCTGTGCAAAGTGAATGCATTCACAATGCAAAGCGCGAGTTAGTTCAGCACACACACATACACACACACACACACACACACACACACACACACACACACACACACACACACACACACACACACACACACACACACACACACACAGAGGTGTGCAGTGTCACAGGCAAAGGATCAAAAGGAAATTACAGTGTGCTTTGGGAACCCTGATGGGAAGGGGTATAAAATTAAAGGAGGTGCTTCATTCAACGCGACACATCCATTTACACAAAGTAAATGGCTATTACTCAAGTGTACATAGACTTTTAAAATCACCACAGGTTATATGAAGAACATGGTGGGCTGAGACGGAGTCAAACATTGACATGTGATGTGTAGCATGTAGTACAGCTTACAATTTATTCAATCCCAACATTA
Source organism: Parablennius parvicornis (assembly GCA_900302745.1). NCBI lineage: Eukaryota > Metazoa > Chordata > Actinopteri > Blenniiformes > Blenniidae > Parablennius > Parablennius parvicornis. The sequence goes on along the minus strand of OMNM01002278.1, from coordinate 4,820 downwards.
TCAAGCGAAGAAGAGGAGGAAGTCTCACTTGATCAAATTCAATCCCCAGTGTGGCTTTGAAACACGCTTTCGTGAAAAAGATCACATTTATATTCAGTTACTGTGCTCATATAAAACTGTCGGAGAATGCCTCCCTATTTCAGTATCAACTAATGTGTTGTGATACCCCGTATTTTTGATGCAAATATGAATCAAGAGCAATGAATTTCTAGGCAGGTGATGGTGAATCCTCTTTCTCTAGGCATACAGCCACATGTGTTGAACGAAATGGGCTGAAAATTACACTGAGAGCGTTTCTCTTCGCTTGTGTTGAAACCAAACTGGGGCACTGAAGTGTGAGAAAATGTCAGTGCAGAGTGCAAAATATCTCTGGAGTTGAAAGGGATGCTTCAGTAACACTGGAATTGTTGCGAAACAGCTATTTGAGGTCTGATTTACTGCCATTCTGTGTTCTGGTTTGCCATGAATGGCCTCTGGCTCTCGAGCCTACCGTGTCTTTGGGGAGCCAGAACATCTGTCACTGAGGACATAGCAATATGAAACACATATTTCCCAGAGAGTGAGTGGTTATTATTGTTTGAGGGGCATGAAGAGTAGAAAAACCGTGGGTAGGGAAGGTAACTGCGAAGGCATAATTAATTTTAACGATATCGTAAAGGTTCTTTTCTTTAGTACTAGTACTACGGTCCATCCGAGGTGCTGCCAAACCACATTATTGTAATACCCAACATGCTCAGTCTTATCGAGGGAAAGTAAGGACCTAGTTTGAAGCCAGGCAGAAAACCGGACCCAAGGTAATATTTTTCTTGAATGCATTTGGAGAGAATAATTGCAATTAATATGAAATGTGCATGTTTTGAATAAACTTTGAACTTGAAAATTTTGCTTGTACAAGGTTGCTTGTACAAGATGACATTATACTAACTGGAAAATACTAATTGGAAAATTGCTGATACAACATCAGTATAGTAAAAGAGGTCTGCTCTCTCTCAGTATGAGTTTAGTTTTCTTGTGTGGAGTTTTGTTCAAGTGTGCCGGTTTCCTCGCACTGTGCAGAAACATGCGCTTGAGGTTAACCGGAGAGACTCTAAAAAGCCTGTTGCCATGAATCTGAATTTATGTGTGATTTTTCTGCCCCTTCGGGTTGCAGGCAGCCTGTTCAAAGTGTACTCTGCATTCGTCAGCTGGGATCATCTTCAGCGCTCTGTGATCCCGAGTGGGATGGAGCAGTATAAAGAATGAATGGATTGAGTGCACATGAGCCGAATTGGGATTGGTTCACAATATCCTTTGTGTATCACCATGTCCTCATGGGATGCCATGTGTGCCTTATTATCAAAGGTCAAGCTCACATCCCATCAGTCCTGGGCTCCAAACTTTCTCGGCCAAAGGATGCCAGTACCTCTATCCCAATGCTTTCCATCTGTTACCTAGGAAACCAGTGAAATCTCAGATGAAACATACCCTGTATTGATCAAATCTCATACCACTTCATTTGTCTACTATCACAGTGAGTTTATTGCATTTCTGCTTTGAGCTCTCTTCTGACTTTTGCCTCTCGATTTAGGCAATTGTGTAAGTCACTTTTATGGTCAAACACATGGAGTTTGGATATTATAGTTTCTATCTCCACTACCAAACAATTATGTTGGTTTAGGTGAGGTGTTGTTTCACCCTGTTCGATACTATAAAGCCAGTGTTGCTCTTCTTTTTTCTTTCCTAAGTCAGTTTTCTACAACCTCCTAGAGCTGCTACCTCAGCCAAATGCCATCTACCCCAGCTGCAGCCCGTCTGCTCTGTCTGCTGGCAGCCAGACTCTACCAGCTTACCCTTGCTGCACTTTTGGGTTTACCCAGTCTCCCTGCCATCTGATCCAACTTATAAACAGATGGAGATCACTTGATAACTATAGTCCAAGCATCATTTGAATCATCCAGAAACTCTATTTTTGAACACAGTTTTTGTTGTGGGAACTTTATCTCGAGCAAAGAGCTAGAGTAATGAAGCATCCTTCACCTCCTTGAAGTTCCTCCACTCTCATGTGAACTATGAAGTCTTTCAGCAACACTATGAATTTACTTGGCAGGATCATACAAGGAACTCTTGTGACTACTCTGACCGCCACAGCACACAAAGTCTTCCTCTCATCAAATCACAGTCAGCGAGAGGCAGGATATACCTTGAAGTTCACTTTGGACTTGTGGGTAACTGAACACCTGCCAGGTACTTCCTCCCCTGAGCAACTTTGATTACGGGGAGGTCCAGTCTTCCTGCAGGAGCTTCATTTATGAGCTGTTGCTGTATCTGAGTAAACGCTTAT
>OMNM01002277.1:10840-21574 GCA_900302745.1 Parablennius parvicornis | reverse complement strand
CATAATAGGCTACTTCTGTCAAGTTTTATATTTTGTTTCTGAACAGCATAGAGGTTTCTGGTCCAAAAACAACAATCAGTTGAAAAACCTCATTCTCCTTTGGCATTTCACATTTGTTTCACCTCTTGTAGGAATTAGAAAGGGAAAAAAAACAAACACTTTCAAACACAGACCCACCGTTTTGTCTGTGTTTCCGTATGAAGGTTATTTCATTCTGACAGTTGCAACAAGGCACAGGAGAAAACATTGAGGCCAAATAGCGGCTCTACAGTGAGAAGAACAGCCATCTACAGAAGTAATTAAATGATAAAGAGATTACTTTATGATTATAGATTCTTGTTCCTACTTTTTAAGGCTCACGTTAACCTGTATTGCCCACACTTACCGTTCTTCTAACTTTATAGGAAAAACTGAACAGCATATTCAGTTTGAGGAAATCGAATATTATGTAATGGTGTTTCCTTTTCTGTAATATAATTTAAACCATGCATACATGGCCACCCAGAGCTGTCCATTTGTTGTTTCACACACCCACACACATATGTTCTAATCAACCAATGTCATGTTCTTGTCACACTGCCTACGTCAAAGTCTGTTGCACACTGTCCTTGCCCTGGTGTTTCCCAACACACACACAGTAACGGTACTGCTGGTTTTTACGACACTACGGTGATGGCTTTGGTAAATGTTTCATGAATGGGCTTTGTCATGTACTGCGTGCACCTGGCCTTGGTTGAAGGGGAGGGCCTGTCCAATGTCTACTGATATGTGTGTATGCGCACACTACAGGGTGTGTTTTTCCTTTAATTAATAATCCTTCTTTTACATTCCTTTCTTTGGCCAGAGGAGAAAACCTTTTTGCAGAGAAGATTCAGATTTGTTATTTTTTTCAGGAGCAACTAATGTATATAATTAATTTTTTTTTTTCTTCTTTCCAGAATAAGTCCTGGCAAAAGTTGAAGGCCATGGTTCACTGCTCTCCCTTTGTCGTGTCCTTCAAGAAGCGTTACCCGTGGGTGCAGTTAGCTGGTCATGCAGGTATGCAAAAAGAAAGTAACTTGTTGAAAATGCACATTTGTATTTATGATTATTTAGATCTGAGGGTGGGAGAGTGATAACGTCCTATCTTTCATATCTCAATCTAAGAAACGGGCAACACGTTTCCACGTTGTTTATCAATTGTTTGTCTGCGTCTCTCTCCAAGGTAACTTCCAGGCTGGGGAGTTTGGGCGTTTGTTGAAGCGATACTGTGAGTGCGAGCAGCAGTGTCTGCAGAAGCTGATGAAGGACTCTCTGCGTGCCTACGTGCCCGGATATTACGGCGTGGTACAGAGAGACGAGCAGGACTACAACTTGATGGACGACCTTCTGGCTGACTTTGACTCACCCTCCATCATGGACTGTAAAATGGGAAGCAGGTAATGATTTGTATTTGTGTGACATTTTCAAGAGTGTACTGACTGCAGTTTATCAGAGCTTATCTTTTGTTTTGACAAGATTAGCTGAACCTTGAGAATAACCTTCAGACATATTTGATTTTCAATAAAATTTATTCCCACCAGTTTCATTGAGGGCATAATATCAATAAAGTTAAACCCAGTTTGTTTGTTTATTTTTTTTTTTTGGGGGGGGGGTTAAGAAACTACATTCTATCCATCCATCTACCTTCTATCTGCACAGAGGGGTAGAACATGCAATCTCGGCACAGAAAAGCCTTCAAGCCCACCAAGCTTGAAGCTGGAACATTGTCACTACAAGGCGAGGGTGATCACTACTGCACCACTGGGCATCCCAACATAACATTTTAATGTTACAATTTAACTTTCCAGGACATATTTGGAGGAGGAGCTGATAAAAGCCAGAGAGCGTCCACGTTTGCGGAAGGACATGTTTGATAAAATGGTTGCTGTGGACCCTGGGGCCCCAACGGAGCAGGAGCGGGCTCAGCAGGGGGTCCTCAAACCGCGATACATGCAATGGAGGGAGACACTCAGCTCCACTGCCACTCTGGGATTCCGCATCGAAGGCATTAAGGTCAGAAGTCATCCTGGATATCCATCACATTTGGTTTTCTCTGGCTCCAGTCTTTAGTAGAACTCAGAATAAACATTCATGCATGTTATTGCAAGACATAAACTAAGCAGTGATGGTTATTACTGCTTGGTATCCTTGTAAAACGTGGAACACAAACTAGTGGGAATAAAAAAACTAACTGTTGTGAAATTTGCGGCCGAATGTCGGTGTTTAGGAATGGAAGACATGAATGAAAATACTTGACACTTGGTTAGTATCTGTGGCAACGTGCCACAGATGCCATGACTTCACTTTCCAGTCAAACAAGAATGAGCAGCCATGATCTGAAAGTAATTTAATCCCTAATCTACAAGGCACACAGCTGGATTCTGTACTTGTGCAACTTAGTCAGTATATAAGCTGCAGCTGAAAGGATCCAGGAAGTTTTAAATGAGTTACCGAGAGGAATTTTTGCCTTGATGCTGATTGAAGTATTGCTATACAGAGAGTGAAAAAACCCAAACACTCAATGTAGTCTTGCTTTTCCCCTCCAAACAGAAAGCAGATGGAACCTGCAACACCAACTTTAAGAAGACAAAACAAAGAGAGCAAGTGATGCAGGCCTTGAAGGACTTTGTTGACGGCAACACTCAGATACTGGTATGTTAACACGTCGCCACTCAATGGTGTAAACAGAAGATGGCAACAAACCTTATTCACGGAATTCAAAAAACTCGAAGAATCGTATCTGTTTTCACATCGAAGAGAAATCTCGTAGTACTCAAACAATTTACAGTCCATATGAAGCTACAACCAGCAAGTCATGTTTTTGCAACACACAGCTACATATGGTCCTAACAGTAACTTGCATGTCTGTTCCAATGATATGCTGCAGTAAACAGCAGTGTCCTGAAGCCCTCATTAAAATGAACAGACTAGATGTTCTGAATGTTTGTCCCACAGGTGGGGAGCATATGAACTAAGAGTGCTTCACCTTGCTTGGTTTTGATCCCGTGAAACTTTCAGATGCACATCATAACATATCAGTGATGTATTCAGGTCAGAGATCATTTGCCGCTTGATAAACTTTACTAAGAAGCTTTTTTATATTGGCAGAAATAAAGAGACGCTAAGTTTACTTCTGTCTGACTGCAATAGAATTTACCTGCCTGCATCTCTTCAGCTCATTAATGAAGAGGTGAAGAATCTTATGTCATGAGACACAGATCATTTCCTGGAGTCTCTCTTGGTTGCATATCAACTGATTCTGGCCATGAAATCGCTGAATGAGTTCTTTTTGTTTTTTTGTGGGTCATGGTTTGTAGATCTAAAATATGATGAAATGGGTTAAGTAATGTCTTAGATAAGGATTTTTTTTAGAGTTTTTAGTTCAGCCCATTCTTTCAGTTTCCAATCTTTAATAAGACAAGTTATTTCTTACAAATTGTGACTCGTGTTATTTTACAAAACATCAGTGGTATCAAATTGCTTGAAATTCCACTCTAAGCTTGCAGGTAGGTCAGAAGGAAGAACAGTGCCTCTTTTTTGTATTATGACAACTTCCTGGATTGTTTTTATTTTGGTCACACTTCCTACATTCTTTTTTTTTCCAGAAGCTCTACCTGCAGCGACTTGAGGAGCTCCGGTCAGTCCTTGAGCAGTCGGCGTTCTTCAGGACGCATGAGGTCAGTTTCTCCGATATTGAAACAAACCCGTTGTTTGAGTTGTTGTATTGTTATGTCACTGACATACCAAAACATGCTTGTCTCACTGGCTTCATGTCAATACAGGTTGTGGGAAGCTCGCTCCTGTTCGTACACGACTCGTCGGGGAAGGCCAGAGTGTGGATGATCGACTTTGGGAAGACGGTCCCCCTCCCGCCCACTCAGACACTGGACCACCGGACTCCGTGGGTGGAGGGCAACAGGGAGGACGGTTATTTGTGGGGACTGGACAACCTGATAGATATCCTCAGCAGTATGCTCCCACAAGCACCTTGAAAGGATGAAGAGCTTCAAATGACTGCAATATACAACTCATGGATGTTCAGAGACGTAAGGAAGCAGAGGAGGAAAAAATTAGACAAACTGACACCGAGGGATACGCAACAGTGACTTCTTCTTTGTGGCCCCACACTCTACTTGTATCTGTGTGACAAAAAGGAGGCACGATTGCAGGATTTTGACAACAAAGTGGGGAAAAATGCCAAAGCTCTGAGAGTGTGCACGATGACATGGAAAAGAGGATGAATATAATGCACAGTTTAAACTGTTGTGACTCAAGCTGACTAATTCTCTGACAGTTGGTAGTCACGTTTTCCTTCAAACGCAACATCGCCCAGTTCTGTACAACAGCTCCCTCTATCGGTGAATGGGTGAACACGGCAGTTGTCTCAGAGTCATGAACTCCATAGAGAACTTTTTTTTGACATGGTCTTTGAGGACACTGGGAAGCGGGGAGTCTTATTTTTGTTATGGACCACTTTTAAGTATACAACACTAAAACACTGGTAAGACCATGTGTTGACTAACTCAGCGTGTACAGACTAATTTAGGGTTATTTTTTGCCTTGTAACCTTTTTACTATGTATATTTTATGTGCCTCTCATTTTTAAGATGGTGGTGTTGGATCATTCCAGTGCAGTTGACTCCTGCTATTTAACTTCCAAAGAGTTCACCCCAAGTTTGGACTGATGTATGTCAAACATTTAACTTTTAGTAGAAACTTGGTGTGTTAATTGGGGTTTTTTTGTACAATAATATGCAGTGGAAAAATTGTTTATTTTGTGTACAGTAAGGAGCTTTGCAGCCATGTTTGTCTAGAATTTGTTGCACTATGGATCCTCACAAAGCCATTGAACAAAACAAGAGGTGCCTCTGTGTCTTAAGCTGGGAAGCAGCGATGAAATGCTGGGTTTACAATGTGTTATGACTCTGTTTGCTGTTGCTTTAGAGACTTTTACAGTGAATCATCTGTGTGATTGAAACTGGAATTACCCGACTCTCTGATCAGGCCGCTCAGGCTTCTGTAAAATTTCACATATGCATCAACTTAAACGTGATCTTGAAACTGGAAAATCTGACTTTTGATTGACTTTTGATTTGGGGACACAAAATGCAACATTTGTGGGTTTTATTTTAATATTTTTTATATGCAAGGTTTATAAGCATATTTAGATGTTGTTGCTTCTGAGCATGTCATTCTTTGACTGGATTGAGGTTTATAACCAGGGTACAAGGCTTTCAGTTTCCTTCAGTAGAAGCAGGCAGCATAGCTGACGTGTGGGTGAGTTCATAAATATCAGGGGTTGCGTTTCATGCCTTTGAAGCACAAACAAGGAATGAGGGATAATCAGGTGTTGACAAGGTAGATTCCACACCACATATTCTCAATTGATTAAATTAACTATCTGGCTTATGAAAGTGAAGCAGATTTTCAAACAGGATGATGATTTAGAAGAAATAAATCTTGGATCATAATTACATTTTCTTTTGAAAGAAGCATATTTTACACAAGGCACTAACGAGCAGATCTAAACTGGCATTAAAAACTTTTATTTAAGGTCACAAAATGTGATATGAAATTATATTCAGGATTGTCATTTGTCTCTGCAGACACCACTCGGATGTGAATGTGAAAATAAATAAACCTAAATCAGCTTGTTATAAAGACCAATGAACATCTTTTCAGCCACAATGGCAATTGCAGGATTCTCAAGACTGAAAAGTAAAAATAGCTGCAGATTAAACCCTCACCATCTTTTGAGCGCTGCATAATTCAGTTATTTGGTGGGATACCTCTCAAATGACTAAACTGATGTTTCACAAATGACGCTGTCCTTCACTTTGTAATGTTCATCACTCCTTGTGGGTCCTCATGTGAAGCAGCACCGCCTGTCCAGCCAGCCCGGCCTCCAGCCCCCCCTGAGGAACCACGTACTGGGTCCCATCGTTGGCTCTCTGAGGGTCCATCGCCCTCAGCTGCTCGTTGCTCTGAGCGACACTGTCCAAACTCCACAGCTGGTAACGCAGGCTTTTACCCTGTTTTGCTAGGACGTAAACCTCTCGGATGGCTGCAGTGTTGCTGACGGGACAAGGCGAGCTGCCGTCACTGCCGATCCAGAGCCAGGGCAAAGAGTGATCGGGCTGAGCGAGCTCGAGGCTGACACTCCCCCGGTCCAAACCAAGGAGAACACCTGGATGACAGGATGAATGAGTGCTGGGATTACAAGACAAACTTAATTTTAGTAACCTTTGTTTCAGAGGGTCTGATTGGTTCACAGAAACGGATCAGGAGGATTTATGTTTGATTAACCTAATTTCTTTCAAGAAATGTTTGATTTCCTTATGGACAAGAATGTCACCAACTGGAATAGAGAGTGTTTAAAATTAACACATTATAATCACATTAAAGTATTAAGGCACTTTAAAATACCTCAAAACAGGTAGATCTCAAAAGAACATGACAAAGCAAATAATACCATATTTTCATCTCAAATTAAAATGGTAAAATTGTGGTATTAGATTTACCACACAAATATGTGAAGCCTTTTTTGTTTTGTTCTTGGCTTAAAGGTATGTAAAATCAAAAATTTGAATATGAGGAAAATGCTGATCATACTATTCATATTCAACTGGAAATAATTTTCACTATTAAAATAGAAAGGTTTACAGGTTATGGACATAAAAAGAACTGACAAAAAAAACTGACAATTAATTGATTCAATTTAAAGTTTAATAAACCTGCTGTTCATACTTTTACAAAATGCAGTAACTAAAAGCAGACCAGAATTTAAACAATACATCATCTGAAGCCCTGGAGGTAGCAGTGGGAGGCCACAAATTCTGATGACTGAAGGAACAGTTGCAAATTGTGATGAGTACTTAAAACTGTTTTTAATTGTAGAGTTAACTGCAAAGAAAGAGTTTTATTGTAAAATTATGTCAACTGTACGTGATCTGCCTAAGTCTGAAGACAGGAAGGTCTTAAGTTTGCTTCACCGCCTCCTCTATACTTAACAGAGTGAACATAGCAGCGATAACGAAGGAAGACCAGAAGCAGATAGCAGAATCCTTATTTCTTTATGAGCCCGGAAGATTATTGTTTGATGTCAAATTTGCTCAGTTACTGCTTTCTTCCTAATGATGAATGGGTGAATGTCTGGAGGAATTATGCTTTCATAGGTCTTATTGCTCAGAAACACCTCTTTGAAGCTCATGTCTTACCTGAAGCAACTGCCCAGTGTGCCTTATAACCACCACGCTGGCACGGCTCCAGGTTGTGATCCATATCATACCTGCACACACTGTCAAGGAGCTTTCACTTATTATCACAAGGCAAGTGTGTGTGTTGCAGTATAAATCACACTTCATATTCTTTTGCTCAAGAAAATGGGCAGCTGTGGCAGGTTTGTTTTGGATTCAGGATACGGGATGAGGACAGGCTGTCGACCCCACAGGTGTGCGATGATGGCTGTAGCGTTTTTACCGCTCATACCTCCTGTGAGAAGTTCAGTCTTTATGTCACAGACCTCTTCTGCCAGCAGAGACATGCTTTGGGCTAAAAAAAAATGGGAGTCAACAGTTCCAGTCAAATCTTAATCTTTCTTAAGAATTAAAAATTTAAAATACAAATTCCCAATCCACATGGTTGACACAGTTTTGTTACCTGAAAACATTTCACCCTGAGCTGTGTATCCTTGCCTCAGGGCCGTCTGAACCACATTCTCTATGTCCACACTCATTGGCGGCTCTCGAAGGTGAGCGGCCATCCACAAAGCCACCAGACCACACCTACACAAATAATCGTCTGACAGTCACACCCTGGGAAATGTGTCATCTGAAAGACTCTGACCTAGAAGCACAAAAGCTTCTTTGTGTCACACATACAACAACATGTATGGCATCAGTTTTACTTTTGTTGTATAAGCTGCAGTTTACCAACTTACTGTGGGCCATCCTGGATCAGAGAAGGTACATACGTGTTCACCAGGATCCACTGCAGGTCCTTCCTAAAGCTAGAGCACAACAACATGGTTCTGAGCACACATTCAGTGAAAGTGCTTCAAACACAGAGAAGAACTTCTGTGGCAAACAAAACTATCCAAAGTTAGATGTTAAAAAAAAATTGGGGTTAACTGATGTGTTAAAAGACCATATCACCAATTTGTGATTTTGTTTGTTTGATGAACGTGTGACCAACCAAGGGTGTCCCCTGCCTTTTGTTTTTTCTGTTTCTGAGTGTAGCAGGTTGGGAAAATACAAATGAAAGGATGTCTGGGAAAATCCATAGATTTACTCTTCATTTAGTTTGTTTAACTAACAGGGACAGGTCTTAAATTAAACAATCTATGAACCAAATGATGGATGCCACTTCATTAGATAAACCTGATCAAATGCTTTTTAACACAAATATCTTATCAGACAATCACATGGCAGAAACTCAATCTATTCAGGAATGTGGAGCGTGAGAAGGTGATTTAAGCAGCTTTGACCGTGGCATTGCTGTTGGTGAGAGATGGGCTGAGTGTTTTCAAAACTGCTCATCTATTGGAAATGTCATACACAAGGTCATGAAAAGCATCAAATGAATTGCAGTTCTCTGTGCAAAAATCTCTGTTGATGCCAGTGGTCTGAGGATAATGGTCAACGTGGTTCAAGATTAAAGAAAGGCAACAGTAACTCAAAATGGCAGAATGTTGGTTGTAATTGAGACTGATCTCTGCAACAAAAAACAAAGACAGTTCTGATTGTAAAAGCTTCTTCAACCTGCAGCAATGCCTACATCATGTTTTGGCCAATGTGAGCATGTTGAATATACCATGTCACTTGTATGAGTAACAGTCACATGGTATATGCAAATTCTTTGAATTATATATAATAGTGTACAAAAATGAAAGGAAACAATCTGTGACATCTGACACAACTATCCACAGAGATAATGAGCATGTATATGTTGGTACTTCTGTTTGACTACATCCACTGATCTCAAACTGAACTGTGATTTCCTAATTTCATTTTTCTCACACATAAAAGAACATTTAAAAGTGGTGGGCAGCGAGAACACTGAGAAGAATGAGTAAAAGCAGCAGTTTTGAGTAAACAGGTCTTTTTTAATGAGCAGAACAAATCATGGCTGGGCCAAAAGTCACAATGTTATTGTTTTTTCCATTTGCAATGTCAAAGAATGCATGTAAAGACCATTTTAACAATTAAATCATATAAGTGATGGTGTCCGTGGGGATACCTAAGTGTTTGCGTGCTGCTGAAAAAAGCAATTTGCTGGAAAGTACCAATTAAGTGCTATTCTATTTTACTGAACATTGTCAATTTGTATGTTGTATATATGTGGAGAAAAAAAAGAAAAGAGAAGAAAAACAAAAGAAAAGAAATGACAGCATTTTATAATTACTTAATTGTTATATACTCAGAATATACTGTATAAAAGAATAATCACTGCTTTCTAGTTTACCTGTTGTGCTGCTATGTGCATCTAAAATCACTGCCATATCAATAATGAGGGATTCCAGAGCCACTCTTTTTAAAACACTTTGTCATCTCCATTCTTGACTCTTCTTTTTTCAGCCTTATTTTAAGATGCCATTTCTACTGTTTGCAGACTCATTGCACCGTACTGAAGCACTAATGGCATAACGCCCCCTTATATGCAGGGAGAATGCAGCAATAAAAGAGAGGGATCATTTAACACAGCATACATTGATGTTTTACCAAGAAACACAGACATGTGTTGCTACTGTCAAATATATATTTTATATATTTCATAAAATGGCTATATGTCTTCCGTGTGATGAAGCAGTAATTTACGCTCTTGCCACAGCGAGAAGGTTTTTTTTCTGACATACTGACTTCCAGTTTTTACCTTCTGGCTTTAGGCTCAGACTTCCTCGTATGAAAGGTAACATGTATAAGGACTCCTTCGTCCCTAAAGCCATGTCCTCCCTGAATTCGAACAAGGAAGGAGGAGTCATACCTGATTTGTGGTTCTCACAGGCGGCAGGAACTGACATTATGCACTGAGGTTTTTTTGATTTTAAGTTGACAGATGTCGCAGCCAAACTGTTTCTTAATCATCTTATACTGATTGATGGTTTTTCAACATACTGCATTATCCCTCCTTCTGATTTTGAAATGTTTTATGTCATGTATGTATGTATGTTATTTTTGTTTTTATACGTGGTGCAACACGAATTGCCCCACAGGGACACAAATGAAAACTGAACTGAACTGAAGTCATTAGTTCAAATACCAGCAGGGCCTTTCTGTGCAGAGTTTACACATTCTTCCAGTGGGTTCCCCTAGATTCACTGGTTTACTCCCCCAGTTAAAAAACATGTATGTTAGGTTAATCGGTGACAATAAGTTGCTTTCTGTGAGTTTGCCTTGTGATGGATTGGAGACCATTCCAGGTGTATTGTGGCCTGCCTATAGAGCTGAGATAGGCTCCAGTGTCCCACTACCCTGAACAGAATGAAGATAGATAGATGGATGGATGTAATCCTTTTATGAATGTACAATAACCTGCACATAAACCTGCATAATTACTCGGAGTTCAGACCAGCAGAGAAATCATCCAAATAAACTGTATTTTTTTCTTCTCCCCCGGCAGGATATCTCACCTGGTTTCCCTTTGGCTGAGCAGCAGAAGGGCTTCAGTGTGGTTTCCCTCCACAGGACTCCTGCTGCTGGATAAAGTCTGATACAA
>OMNM01002277.1:0-10759 GCA_900302745.1 Parablennius parvicornis | reverse complement strand
GGGGAGGCAGGGAGCAGTCCACTGGCATCCTCTCTGGACTCCGCCTGGCTTTACCCTGATATAACAGGAAGCACCGTTAATGTTTTTGTGTCAAGAATTTGGTGTTCACATGAATGCAGCCACCTGCCTTCTCTGACTCTATCCGGCTTCTTACAACTTAACAAATGAGTCTATTAACATGGTAATGTTATCCGTACCCGATCCTTAACTGATGCTTTCTTTGAAATCAAAAAGCAGAAATACCTCCTTGGTACCGCTTAGCAAAGGAAATCTTGCAATACTGACAGCTCAACTACTCCCCAGCTAAGAAGCTACAGATACCGATGCACATATAGGGGCATAGCTGCCGGGACTACTTTTCTTCTCTGGATGAATATATCGTACAGAACAACAATGAACCACCACAGCTCCTTCTAGTGGCCTCAGTGCACTATCATAAATGTTATTCATTGTGGCATCGATATTTCCAATATTCACAAAATGCAGTCCGTATAACAATATTCCATTCATCATGGAACCCTAACATAATTTTGGTAATACATTTAAAAAATAATAATAATAATACGTGTTAGATGGTAGGAGTTGCAATCGGACGTGACGTTTCATGTTCCGTGTTTTGATAACGCGAGAACGCACCTCGAGATTTGAAAACCGGGATTTCGTCCATTCATCTTTCGTGTGTTTAGTTCACGGTGAGTATTTTGGTCATTTTCGTCCAGAGGCTTCGATTTTAGTGCAGTTTTTTCTCCTTGGTTTTCATTTATGCCTTTCTTGAAACAACACAGACGATTATTTGTGTCTGGTATTCGGATCTAAATAATCAAATCACTAAATCGTTGGAGCTGAGTTCTTGTTAGCAGTTAGCTTTGTTGCTAACTTCACGCTGCTCGCGCTGGGTGGTTGTTTGCGAAGGTTAGCCGGCGAGTTAGCTCCTTCTGAGTGAAAAGAGTGTTTCCAGATTTAATGGGTCTTCTCGTTTACCGACAGATTCCACAATGACCACTCCGGAGGTGCGGCTCAATCATACAATCTACATCAACAATTTAAACGAGAAGATCAAGAAAGATGGTGAATATTTGACTGGCAGCTACTCACTTATGAGTCTGACATACGATTCAAAACTAATAGGTTTTTTTGTTTGTTTTTTTTTTTCCCACGATGGTGCAGAGCTGAAGAAGTCGCTTTACGCTATCTTCTCCCAGTTTGGTCAGATCTTGGACATTTTAGTGGCCCGAAACCTCAAGATGAAAGGTCAAGCCTTTGTTATCTTCAAGGAGGTGAACAGCGCCTCCAACGCGCTCAGATCGATGCAGGGATTCCCGTTTTATGACAAACCTATGGTAGGTTTAACCATATACAGTAAACCTCTACTCATTAATCACACTTCACAAAGTCAAGTCTGTGCATATATTTATATCTGTCTTTCTCCAGCGGATCCAGTATGCTAAACAGGACTCGGATATCATTGCTAAAATGAAGGGGACTTATGTGGAGCGTGATCGTAAGAAGGAGAAGAAGAAGATTAAGGGACCAGAGGGTGGAGGAGCGAAGAAGGGAGTACCAGGAGCTGCTGCAGCAGCCATGGTCGGTGGAGTTCCTGCTGCCATGCCTGTAAGTAAAACCAGAGACGTTTTGTAGTGTTAAAAAAATGGAATTGCGTGAGTAAGCACTTTGCAAAATGATTTTCTGTGATGGCTGTTGGGATGGCTGATCTATGTCTGAACCATCCATCAAGTCAGTTTGTGCTACAGATCATTGTAGAAATTTCAATATAAATATTATGCTAGCATATGATCACAAATCTGATTATACCTTGTACATTACAATACTTTGATGCATCATGTTATCAGTAATATAGCTGAATGAAAAAGTTGTTGGCAACTTTTTCATTCTCTGTATTATCTAATACATCTCTGGATCTCTGTATTATCCAACAGTGACTTCTGCTTGACCTGCCCTGTTCCTCTTGCTTGTGTCATAATAGGTTCTGTAGAATGTTACTGAACCCAATTTGTCAGTTACTCAGGTGATTCTGGATAGAATATTTTTATAATTTGTTTAATCTTTTTTCAGTGTGAGGTCTTTTGTTTCTTGATAAGCATTATGATTGGTGTCAGGTCAAGATGAAATGTTTTATCAAACTGATACTTCTTTCTTTAGGGTATGCCACCCATGAGCCAGGCGCCTCGCATGATGCACATGCCAGGTCAACCGCCTTACATGCCCCCTCCAGGCATGATGCCTCCTCCAGGAATGGCACCTGGGCAGATGCCGCCTGGTGCTATGCCTCCTGGTCAGATGATGCCCGGACAGATGCCTGGACAAATGCCCCAGCAGGTAGTTTGTATCCTGTTTTCTGACAGCGAGGTGTCATTTCTCCAAAATAAATCACTTTGCCAGTTTGTGAAATTCCTGAAATAAATTGGTATTTTAGACCTTGGAGCTGTTTTGAAGTTGACACTATATTTGGAGAAAAGAAAACTTTGCTATTATTGTAGGAGTGAAATGTCTTTTGCATTATATGGAATCTCGTCTACCTGCATCAGGTAGACTAACTATTGTCTGTGAATCTCTTGGCTTTTAAGTGAACGAATAGCTCTTCTTCACACTGAGCTCTTTCTTCTACAGGTGGCAGAAAATCCACCCAATCACATCCTCTTCCTTACCAATCTGCCAGAGGAGACCAATGAACTCATGCTCTCCATGCTTTTCAACCAGTCAGTAACAGCTCATTGTCTGTTTTCAGTCGTCGGTCATATTGTTTCCGTTATAGATCAAACCTCACTTTTGTTCTGTGTTTAGGTTCCCCGGGTTCAAAGAGGTGCGTTTGGTCCCGGGACGCCACGACATCGCCTTTGTGGAGTTTGATAACGAGGTGCAGGCGGGTGCTGCACGAGACGCACTGCAAGGCTTCAAGATAACACAGACAAATGCCATGAAAATCTCATTCGCAAAGAAGTAACACCTCCAATGACCCATCATTTTCTACGTCATTTTTTTAAACGCCAAGACTCCAAATAGAACAGTTTTACTGATTTGTATGACCTTATTCATCCTCCTGGATTACATGTAAGTATGCGTTGGTTTTCTGGTCTGCCCCGAATTTCAGGTAACTGTATGGAAGCTGGAGTATCTATCAATTCTGCAAGTGCATCCTTTCTCTCTCTTTTTAATTGTTTTTTTTTGTAACAAAGCATTGCACCCAGAGTCTGGTTTACCAGATATTGTACCTGGAGCTTATATTCCTTTTTAAAATAAAGTTTTTTTTCCATAAACTGTATTTTCTCTTGCCATGTGTTTATTTCAAAATATCAGGTGTTGCTGTAAAACCATTTGTCTCTGAAATCACTGGTTGGCATAAAGAAGATATTAAGTGAGATTTGAGGGCTTCAGTAATCCAGTAATTCAATATTAATGGTTACATCTGCTGTATTGCAAAATCTACTGTAATATGCTTTCAATTAAAATACTCAGCCAGTAATGACATATTGTGAAATTTCGTTATTGAAACAAGTTACTCAAATAACCAACTTACGAGTTTATTGAAATTATGATTAGGCCTGACTGGACTGTGTAAATCGTCGATGTTGAAACCAATTATGAGCAAATGTCCTTTATATACAGTGTCTTACATTTGGCCAATTAGGAAATTCCTGCTGATTGTTTTGCAGCAGATCCTCAAATGCTCCTCTTAGCCTTCAGATAATGCAGATCTGCAGAGTAATTACATGCCAATAAGACCCACCATCAGTGCCTCCTCTCAAAGGCCAGATTCATGAGCGCCGACGAAGTGACGTGTGAATTAGACCTGAAAAGCTTCATTTAGGCTTGCGCTATCAACTGTGCCCACTGCACACAAGGCCTCACTGTTGTGGACTTAAACTGTGCCCTGTGTAATTGTCCTCAGGTCAGCTCAATAGTGTACACAGAAATTCACATTCTTCTGCAGTTTCCCAAGCCTTTCCACACTCCCTTATTTTGCCTTGAGAAAACGCTGACCTTAGCCACCAGGATGCCGTGTGTGTGTGGCGTGATCTTGGCAACATGCCTAGTGCCTTCCCATATACCAACCATGTTAATTTTTCATTTGGCACTGAAAGGCAACTTATATGTTGTTATTCGTGTTGGGGTTTCTTTATTGTGCTATCGAAGCTCACCCATGAAACTTAGTTTACAAACTCATTTTGTGTGTTTAACCCTTTCATATCTCAGGAATGTAAAGAAAGGAGTCTTTGTTTAATATATAGTTTCAGTGAGATAATTCCAACAAGCTGTAAAACACAAGATGTGAAACTTGTTCACAGGTTCAAACCTCTTTTTTTTCTTACTTTTTAAAGGTTTTGCCTCTATTTGGTAGTTTACAGTGTAAATACATAAAAAACACAAGGAGAGAGTGAGGGAGGGTCACTCTCCACAGCCAGCCAGAATCACACTGAGGATAATGAATTTGCATGGGATGGAGAGTTTTCTAGACCAGTGAAAGCCAAAGAGATGACCTGAATTTCATTAGTTTGGGACCTCCTTTGTGGACTCAAAATGTATGTTTTCTTAAGCTGCTGTGACTCAGTAAAAAGAATTAACACCAAAAGCAATGACATATTTCATTGTTTGAATTTATTATAAGTTCTTACTTGTAGTATATGGATCATGATCTGTGGTCCCATATTCATCAAAGCTGATGAAATTAATTTTATCTCAATGTTTATTTGTATAGAAAAAAGTGTGCAGCATAAACCAGTGCCACCACAGTGACATTTTGAAAGCCTTAGCTAATCTGTAATACATGTCACTTATCTGACACTTAGAATATAAAAGCAATGAATAAAACAGTAAAGGACAAGCAATGACAAATAAAGAACAAGAAAATATACACGTTCACAAATACATATACACTTTATTTTTAACTGTTTTCATTCAAGTTTAAGTTTAATTTCTTCTAGTGGATGGTTCATCCATCCATCCATTTCCTACAATGCTTTATCTAATTGAGATTCACGGAGGACTGCAGCTGATCCCGACTGGCTGTGGGTGAAAGCAGGTTGCACCTGAGACAGGTCACCAGTCCATCACTGGGCAAACACGGAGAGGGAAAGATAATCACACATACTCACATTCACACCCACAGGCAATTTTAAGGTCACCAATTAATCTCAAATGCATATTCTGGACAGTGGAGGGAACATGAATCACCAAGAGAAAACCCAGAAGCATCCTTGCTGTGATAAGACTGGGCTTAACCACTTCACTACTGTCCAGCCTTAGGCCAAATTTTTCATTATTGATATCTCTTATTTCCAAGGACCAAAACAGCTTTTTGTTGAAGACCACATCTGAAATAAGCTCAAGGATTATTCTAATGATTTGTGTCTAATATTTGCATGTTCTCTCTCTTTCTCCCTCTCTGCTTCTATCAGTATTAAAACGGGGTTTTATTCAGTTCAAATGACACGAAGTTGATTAAAAATATATAGACGATAGATGAGTTGCTTAATTTTTTTTGAATTTATGTTTACTCATTAAAGTTTCCTCGAGGCGTATTTGACCATTAGATGGTGCCAAATCCACAAATCATGAACCTTGCAGTTAAAGTCACAACGCAACAAGTGTGGAGGAGGTTGCATATTTTTGGTGAGTCTTCCTCAGGTGAAACTCACTGCAGACTCCGGCAAGACCAAGTGATACTTGTGTGTTTCCGGGTGGTTGTTTAGAAATCCAGCTCGTGTTTTAGAGTTCATTGCTCTTCTATGCAAATCAGGGCCGCGCTCCTCAAGAGCCCTCTGTTCCGCTCCGGGGTCACTGCAGAGCGCCAAGCCGCGGAAACACCAGCGGTTGTCAGGGAAGCTCGTGAGCAACAAGCCCATGATAGACCTTAAAGATGGAAGAGGAGGCGGGAGGCAGAATCTCATTAGATTTTCTCCGATGAAGAAGGTACATTGTGTGGAGGTCTTGCGTCCAACAAGACGGGCATTAGAGGTCAGATGTGGAAAATCTGCCATGTGACCGGTGCCAGTATTCGAAAGAAGCCTGGACACCCTACAATTGTCCGTTATATTTAAGCTTGCTTGTTAGGATATGCAGCCAGCGGCCTTATTTGGCTGCAGTATGTGAGAACAGTACACAGAGCGGCAGCTGTCGGAACAAGTTCAATCAGAAATGACGATTAAATTTGTGAAGAAATGGCTTCAGGTGAGCAATAGTCGCACGCGTCATGCGTCCTGACCGTGCGCACAACAGCCAATCCCTATCATCAGAGAACACCCCTCAAAGGTCCCCCAGGCATGCAACTCGTTGTTTGTTTCAAGGCTATCTGTGAAGGCCACTCATTTCATCACTCGTAAAAGAAGGACCTTTTAATTGTGACGGGCTTCGTCTCGTAAAGTCTATTGAAGCGTTCCCGTTAGAGACCACCCGAGCCCGGAGCAGAACTGTGAAAACAGTTAATTGGCACGGCGGAGCTTTGAAGTGGGCCGGGGACCTCTGACAGCTGAAACCGGAGGAGAGGTACTAGGCAGGTGCTACAAAAGGTAGAAAGGAAAGGGGAAACCCACAGAGGAGATGCGTGATGCGACGCGGCATTCAGGATAAGCCCATGCGTAAATGTGACCAAAAAAGTTTGGGCCGGGCTTCATGTTGCTCAAAGTGTACAGAGAGGGACAGGAAGGGATGAGAGCACCGGTGCGCGCTGGGAACCATCCGGACAAGGGCTGATAGACGGATATTCCCTGCCTCAGGACACACCCTCCACGCTCCGTATTTCTCCCCCTCTCTCCTTTTCTCTCTCCCTCCCTCATTGTTTCCCACAGACGCCGTAGCCACCGGGCTTCATATCGGGTTGACGAATGGTCAGTGAGCCGCTTGGATGAGATGTACGCGTGTGTGTGTGTGAAATTATCTCACTGGAGATATTATCTTTGATTTCTGGATCCCTTACACTCCTTATTTAATTTAAGAAGATTTTTTTCATCTATTTTCTGAGCGTGGATCGAGCTTGAAGAAACACAGGCGATGAAGAGAGAGTATCAGCTAATTGGGATGAGAGTTCAAGTCAAGTGAGCCGGCAGATTGGACCTGTAAAGCCTCTTAACGCAGGTGGTGGAAGGAATACCGCACAAGAGGGCTGTGTTTGTGTGGATGTCCGTGCGTATTTGTGCGCGAGTGCCATCCCCTGTGGAAATCTACCCCGGGCACGGCAGCAAAGGGGGTGATCGGGTGTGAGCTCGTGTGGGTGGGTTTGCTCAGTTGAGTCATAAATCCAAGCGGAGACGTGGATTGTCTGTGTGACCTGAACGATGAAGTGGCTTTTCCTGAGTTTCAGGGTTTAAAATCTCAGAGAAGAAGAGTTGGCCGGACAGAGGACGCAGGGAAGAAGGAGGAGTGGGGGGCACCAATATCTTCAGAGCGCACAGGACAGTCTCAAATCCCCTGACGCAGGGATGGAGA
Organism: Parablennius parvicornis; assembly: GCA_900302745.1. NCBI lineage: Eukaryota > Metazoa > Chordata > Actinopteri > Blenniiformes > Blenniidae > Parablennius > Parablennius parvicornis. The sequence goes on along the minus strand of OMNM01002277.1, from coordinate 3,319 downwards.
GCACGAGAGCGCACAGGATAACTCGGCTCCATCCGAGAGACTGGGGCGGGAAGACTAGCATAGAAGCAAACACGAGGGCAAGGCGACACTGGGGACACCTCAACCTGCAACGTACTGTGCTGTTTCTCGTCGCGCTCACGATACAACCGCAGGTAAGCCACCGATTAAGAGCTATTTTGAGCAACATGCACGTAAATCTTGGAAGATCATTTGTAACTATGTTTAAATCTTTGTTTTAAAACACAGTTGTGTGGATAGAGTGACTAACATAGTCCACGCAGACTGCTGCACACTGCTCCTTTTCCCCTTTGTGCTGCCCTCATTCCGCTCCTCCATGGCGCGGTGCCCACCTGTTGTTCCAGCCCGTTGACGCTGATGTCCATTATCCCACGCAGCATAGAAGCGTCTTCAGTCCTGTCTCTGGGGTGTGACAGAGAAATGCCACTGCCAAAATGTCTAATGGCAAACACTTTGAGCATTTTGCAAAAGTCATAATGAGGTTATTTAGCTAAACGCCAGATAAATTATTCTAAAGAGTGAAGCACATCTGATTATGATGCACGTGTGGACCTCTGAGCTACACAAACCCACGATTCACTCTGAAGTACTTTGAGAAATGATCAGTGATTTGAGCTTAATGAACACCTGAATTACCCATCACATCTCCCTGTTAAGCGTCCATTGCTCATAAGTAGTTCCTATGGGAGAAATTGTATCTCCAAATTGTTTGCCTGCAGGTGCATTGTCCATTTTTGATATTCTTAATCTTTACCCACTGTTCAGGCTCATTCATTTGCTGTATTCCATGTTGAGGCTGTATGACTGCAACATTTCTTTTCAGTGTTTTTAAAGTTTTGTTGTTACTGCAATAGCCTGCAAAGAAAAATCCCCTGAATTAATAATTATATTTTGTTGCATTTAAACAACGTTTTTCATTCAGAGGTGCAGAAATACCCCCTCCCTTTTTTTGTTTCCCCATGAGCTGTCAGAGATGCTGCTTGTCTTGTCAGGATGCCACTGAGGTGTGACAGAATTCACTGGTAGAAAGCCTAGGTCCAGCAGCGCTCCATGTGAGTGTGCATGTGTGTGCACACATGCATCTGTACATGCATGTTTCTCCGCCACACTGAGATCACACCCAGCATCTGTTTCTTGAATGTGTGTGGAGCTCGGGGCCACAGCAGAACATACTCTGGGGCGTGTGAATGTTGAACATTCAGGCAGCTTTGTGTGTCTCTCCCTATGCACCTCTGCAACCTCCTCACAGCTGAGAAACAACACAGATCGCTCCCTCCATTCTCTGACAGCACTGCAGTGTGAATCCAACACACCCAGGATCCTCCATAGCTGCTGGTGACTATTTATAAATGCAGCAGGGGGAAAACCTGCTATTCATTAATGAGGCTTCTTGACAATTGGGAGTCTGATGTCCAGTTTTTTATTACTCAGTGATCACACAGGGAGTGGTGGCTTTCATATATGAATCTAGAAGACGACTGTTGTATTATTTCTATTTCATTTGCAAATTGAATGCAGTTTTTAAATCTCATCAGATAGCATTTATACTCAGGTGTCCTACAAAAATATTTTGTAGCTTAAGTAAAGCTCCACAGTGGTCTCACTCATAGCAAGAATGCCTCAATACTAGTTTAGAATGGACTTGAGAGGATGGAGTTTACAGTTGTCCTAGTGAAGAGTGTCACAGAAAGTGGATAAAGAATTGACTTCTCTATTGATATAAACATCAACTGTCATGTCAATACTTTCATTTTCACAAGAAAGCACCAGTAAACTTAATAAGTATCATATACAGTAGGTCATTGAGTGACTGAAATCATTTGAATGTGTGATTGTTTTATGTGGAATGATAAAAGGGTCATTTGATATTTCTGGGCCCGAGGTGTGAATGTGAGTGTGTAGTTGTCTGTTGCTCTCTGTTTGTCCTGTGACGGATTGATGGCCTGTCCAGGGTATAAGTGTCTCTCGCCCATTGTTTTCTCCAGCTTCCACCGCTTTACACAGGACATAACCGGTATAGCAGAAGGATGGATAGATATCTCTGCCTTCCCATGTGGAGTTTGAATGTTCTCTCTGTGCATATTTCAGGCACTCTGGTTTCATTCCAGACAACGATATTAAGTGAATTGTGTCTCTAATTTGACAGTAGGTGTGGTTGTCTTCTCTTAGAATTTTCCCTATGATTGACTGGCCACCTGTCCAGACTCTATCCTGCCTCCCGTCCAGAGTCAGCTGGGATGAGCTTCAGCCCCTAAGTTAGATTAGAGTCAAAGATGGATGCATGGATATTTCCATTTAGCACTGCTCTGTGATGTATCCTGGTCATCTGGAGTTTATATGGCGTTTGCATGTTCTCCCTGCGCTTACACGAATGTCCTACTGGTTCTTCTTCACACAAACCCAAAGGCATGCATAGATTATGTGGCGAGTCTAATGTGCTCCAAGTGCAAATGTGTGTTTTTGCTTAGCCCTGTGTGCGTGATGGACTGCAGGGCTGTTTGTGTTGCCCATTGTCACATGAGATGTGCCTCAGGTCCCTGTGACACTAGAGTGGATGAAGCAGGTGTATTAAAAATATGTGGATACTTGCACAAGCTTAATGTTTTCCCAATATTCAGTTCATTTTGTCATGTTCATTATTATGATCACAGTAATACCAGCTCTTAATGTTGATATATTGCAATTGAGAAGAGAATATGTGAAGAGTTTTGCCTGTAGTCTGCCTTTAACAGCCACAGCCTGCAGAGATGTGCTGATTGGCTCGGACCTTTCTTTTTGTCTCCCCTCCCTTCCCCTCCTGCCCTCAGTCTTTTTTCTCGGTCCCTGTGTCTCTGGTCAGACTGAGCGCTGAAATGCTGGTATGCTGGGAATGGCTCAGGCAGCGAGCAGAGGAGAGGAAGAAAGGATGATGTGGAGTGATGAGCGCCACTGTATCTCAACAAACCTTTTGATGTGGACAAGTTCACCCCCACCTCACCCCCACTAACCCCTTTCAGAAGGACATACACAATGGGGGAGCAAACATTGGTGGTCATTGTGGACAGTAGAGATCTTTCTGTATATGACAGCATGCACAAATGTACCCATGGGCTATACTTGATTCTGATTCTTGGACTTAAACTATTATTTGTTCAACAATTACACCAGAGGACCACAACATCAATGGATTATTCAGATTTATTCATTGTCAGTGGTTTCATGACAATCTGGCATAACAATAGCCCTATTTTGTTGTTTGCTGTTCCTAGAAGAGGCCACAACCCCAGACACACACACACACACACACACACAGGCTGCCCCA
>OMNM01002276.1:19740-32283 GCA_900302745.1 Parablennius parvicornis | reverse complement strand
TATAGGTTTGCCCTGCCAGTTGTTGTTTTTGTTAGCGTGTTTTAGCTTTTAGATGAATGAATAACAAGTTATCTAATACAAATCCTTTTTTACAGCTACTATTTCCACATGGACAACTATGTTTGGCCAAAAATGTAGGAGAATCTGTCGATATTAAAAAGCTGGTAAAACACCACAAATAATGATTTTGTGCACTGTTACATCTGCTGATACTATAAATTGCATGTAAATCTGTATATTTCTACTGTGAGTGTAATTTGTTTATATTGATGAATTTAGAAAAGCACCTCTGTAAATTGCTGCCTTACTGAACAGGTTGCACATGTTTGCATGCAATCATAGATAGTGCATCAACCGTACCTGAAGTCTCCACACAATGCTGCTATACACAACAGCATTGTTACAAGTACACCTCCAATAGACAGGTTGTCATATTTTTATTGTGTTAATACATTTTGGTTGAATTAAAAACCAATAACCGGATGTTGATCATTACAAAAAGACAACCTGATAAATGTATAAAATAATAAGGCATGTTTTCACTGTATCGTATTATGTCTCATGATGTCTACATTTTCTTTCTGAGGCCCATCGATATACATGAATAAAAAAAACGATATACCTGTTTAAAAAGTGTCATATATATGAGCTTAATTCACAGTTTATAATTTTGGAGCTAATGACTGACTGACTGACTGACTGACTGACCCAACAAAACCCAATGAATGAACAACTGACCAATTGAACTTTTTAGTTGGTTGGTTTTAAGAGGTTAACTGACAGTGACACATGACCATTTCACTGGTTGCTTACTTGGTTGGTAAAATATAGGCTGTTGATTGACTGAGGAGTTGGGTGCTTGTTTGATTGGATGGTTGGTTTGGTATGATTGAATTGTATCCGTGAATAAAATACAATTATGTTTGAAGCCTGTAATTGATAGAAAACACGATGTAAGGTGTTTTTCGGCTTACAATGGTTATATATGAAATGTATTATATGCTCATCCATTACTTGAAACTCATGATCGGCAATTGTCTTCACTGCTGGGGCTGTATTTAAAAAAAAAAAAAAAAAAAAAAGCTGGTCACAGATGCAATCAAATTACCTTTCAAATTACTAAATAAATCAAATTTGAGTGTCAATATCTCAAGTCAGTGAAAGAAAAGTGTTCTAATTTTATCAAATATGATACAAATACATTATTATGTCGAATGATTGCAATCAATCTATTTCACTTCCCCATAGTTTCTAATATAAATATTTGTGGAGTGTGACGACCTTGTCAGAGATGGACCTCCAGACACAAAACCAGAGTCGGGTGAGTTTGTCCAAATGCTAGAATGTATTGCATGTGCTATCCTAAACAGCTCTGGTCTCAAAATAGCACTATTATCATGGCCTGCAATCCCATTTCAAGGGAAATAATTGACTATATTGTTTGCCAGGAAATTTTCTGATGCTGTGGTCATGAGACCATTTCAAATTCTGTTACAATTTAGTTTGATAATGAGGAAATATTCTATATGGAAAACAACATTGTGAAACTCTTTTTTTCAAATAACTCCTAACTATGGTAGCCTGTCTTTATTAATGATATCCCATATTCAAGTTTGGGCAAGACGTCCAAATTGAAGTATGTTTACACTTCAAAGTTTTCAGAGTTTAGAGTAATTTTGCTCCAGTTTGTCACGTACATACTATCAAAGAATGACTATAAAATTCAAGGTGTCGATGATGTGAATGGTCTTAAACTATATCCGGGAAATTGGCAGTGCTCAGACAGTATTATGTAAGGAATTAAGTGGTATTAAAAGTGCAGGCGCTTCGAATAGCTATGCAAAGTGAGTGAATTAAAGGCAACATTAATGTTATTCAATTAAGCATGATTCACGACGTCACAGGTAAAACAGGGGAAATAAGAAAGTTATCACTCAATCCATATAAAGAAAAAAGTTCTCTGATCAAGCTTTTGTGCCTTTACATTGAATGAAAGCTTTTTTTTTTTTTTTTAACCCAATTCTGTGTTTTAAGAAGGATTTGCCACATGCCCCCAAACTGTGTAATCATGTCACCAGTAGAGTGACCCAGACATGACCCTTAAAGCTTTCACCGGGACCAAAATACGCCACCATAAGCTTTGAAACAGACATTAAGAGGGAAGGAGGGAGTGAGAGTTGATCAGGCTTTTACTCCAGTCCCACAGTTTCTCACCTGGCCATCAATATTTTATATATTTCTAAAATAAGATATGATAATGCCAAGTGAGTTCTGGACAAACTATGAATCCAGCCCAAATAAGACAACATAAATTGTGACAATAATCGGGATCAGAAATCATTTCTATATACAGAGCAATGTTCTCATTTAAAAAAAAAAAAAAAAAAAAAAAATTTGTCTCTACTATTGTCTGCTGGCTGAAGCACTATGCATAAAGCGATTAAAGGTTTACTGGAGACAAAAGCCTCTTATGTTGCTGTAGCTGTCCAAAATAATGCTGGAAATTACATGTTCCCTCATGAAAAAAAAACGAAAAAAAAACACAATTTCTCAACGCAGACAAATGAACCAACAACACCCAGTGAAAAGGGAAGATACAGTCCTCGCATCATTGACATCATTGCTGATGAAGACAGGAGTGATGGTGTGCCGCACTGTACCGCGGCTGTGCACAGTTCTCCTCTGCATTCTATCTCTCAGTTCGTCATTCCAGCCAGCTCTTGTTTTAGAGATGGCCAGAATCCTTTTAGAGAATTACTGCTTCCCTGAGAACCTGGTCGGAATGCAAGTAGCAATCCAACAAGCCATCAGCAGTGGAGAAATCCAGCAGATTTCCGACAGGAAGACCCTGGCAGCAGTGCTCACGGCTGGAGTTCAGGGAGCACTAAACGATCCTCGGCTGACCATCTCATACGAGCCTGATTTTGTCCGGGTGATGCCACCGATGCTGCCATCTCTGTCCAAAGAACAGCTGAATCATCTCGTGAGAAACTCCATCACGATGGACATCCTTGAAAACAACATTGGGTACTTGCGGATTGATCGGATCATTGGAGAGGAGACGATGGCAAAACTCGGCACTCTGCTACAACAAAATATCTGGGACAAAATTGCATGCACATCCTCGCTCATCTTTGACCTTAGGTACAGCACTGCGGGAGAGTTCTCTGGGGTTCCCTTTATAATCTCCTACTTCTCCGATCCAGCATCCGTCATTCATATTGACTCTTTGTATGACAGGCCTGCAAATACAACAAGGGAGCTATGGACAATTCCCTCACTAATGGGAGCGACCTATGGGAAGAAAAAGGATGTGATCATTTTAACCAGTAAGCGTACCATGGGGGCCGCAGAGGCAGTGGCCTACATACTAAAAAGCCTGAAGAGAGCCATCACTGTTGGAGAAAGGTCTGCCGGTGGGTCAGTAAAACTCCAAAAGGTCAGGATTGGTCTGTCAGACTTCTATATAACAGTCCCAGTGGTGAGGTCTGTGAGTCCGATCACAGGTCAGAGCTGGGAGGTGAGTGGAGTTTCCCCTACAGTCAACATTCTTGCCAAAGATGCCATGGCAAAGGCAAAATCCCTTCTGATGGTGAAAAAAGACATTCCAAGAGTGTTAGAAAGTATAACTGACCTGATAAGGAGGTTATATGCCTTCACTGATAGAGTACCGGCTCTCATTCAAAATTTGGAATCCATAGACTTATTTTCTGTCGTTTCCGAGGAGGACCTAGCAGCCAGACTCAACCAGAATCTCCAAAGTGCATCGGAAGACCCTCGACTCATCATCAAATACATGCCAGACAATGTCGCCAACGCAGAGGAGGATCCTGAGGTCCACGAGGCTCCAGAAAATCCCAAATTATTACGACGATACTTTGACAGTATATTTAAAGTACAAATTCTCAAAGGCAATATTGGTTATCTCAGGTTTGATACATTTGTCACGTCATCTCATGGGGTGAAGCTCGAAGAGTTCATGGTGGAAAAAGTATGGGAGCCTCTCAAAAGTACTGACAATCTCATCATCGACTTGCGCTACAACACCGGTGGCTCATCGAGCTCTCTCCCCCTTATACTGTCTTACCTGCATGAAAATTCCTCCAAGCGTCACTTTTTTACTGTTTACGATCGAATGCAGAACGTAACAACAGAGCACGATTCGCTGCCCTACATTACAGGCCCATCATACAGATCGACTCGTGGGATTTACGTACTGACCAGCTACGACACAGCAAGCATTGGTGAGGAGTTTGCTTACTTGATGCAGTCCTTGCATCGTGGCACCGTCGTCGGGGAAATAACGTCAGGAAACCTGATGCACTCAAAGACATTTCAAATTGAAGGGACACATGTAGCCGTGATGGTCCCTTTCATAAACTTCATAGACAACAATGGGGAATTCTGGCTGGGGGGCGGGGTGGTACCTGATGCTATTGTGCTGGCCGAGGAAGCGGAGGAGCATGTTTATGAGATTGCAGAGTTCCACAAAGGCCTCGGGTCCTTGATAAAGGCGGCTGGGGAACAGCTGGAAGAGCATTATGCTCTCAATGAAGTTGCAATGCAGGTTAGCAAGGTGCTGTTAGATAAATGGGCTGAGGGCTCATATCGGTCGGTGGTTGACTTCGAATCTCTTGCTTCACAACTGACGACAGATATCCAGGAGAGCTCCGGCGACGATCGTCTCCACGTCTTCCACTGCAGTGTCGAGCCCGAGTCTCCTCATGAAATCCTTCAAATCCCCACAACAGAGGAAGTGGGTTATATAATTGATGCTTTGTTTAAATTTGAGGTTTTGTCAGGTAATGTCGGCTATCTGAGGTGCGACATGATGGCGGATTTAGAAGTAGTGAAAGCCATCGGACCTCAACTCATAAAAGTCATATGGAGCAAGTTGGTGAACACAGAAGCTCTCATAATAGATATGAGATATAATACTGGTGGTTATTCAACAGCGATTCCATTCTTGAGCAGCTACTTCTTCGACGCTACACCTTTGCAACACCTTTACACTATTTTCGACCGCACAACTGCTACCATGACTAAATTCATGACATTGCCTGACGTCTCAGGTCAAAGATACGGATCCTCCAAGGACGTCTTCATTCTCACTAGCCACATGACCGGGTCAGCTGCCGAAGTGTTCGCTTGCACCATGAAGGACCTTCATAGGGCCACGATCATCGGGGAGCCAACGATTGGAGGGTCTATATCGAGTGGGACGTACCAGATTGGCAAGAGTGTCCTGTTCGCTTCCATCCCGAACCAGGTGGTTTATAGTGCCATCACTGGGAAAGCATGGAGCTTTTCAGGGGTTGAGCCTCATGTTGCTGCTCAGGCAAATGACGCGCTTTCTGTGGCGAAAAGAATCGTAGCAAGGAGGCTTCTGAAGAGACAACGAGGGAAGTGAAGTGAATTTCCTTTCGATTTTTAGTGAACGTTGCTTTGTTTCGTGTTTAGACTAGACTTCGGTGTACATGCACAATCAGTGAATATTTTGTTAGGTTTTGTGTATTAATATTTAATTTGAAACTGATAACCTTTTTTAATTCCACCAGTTTGTTGTAAAGAAGGGTTTCTTCAAATATATTGTGATATTATTAGTCTGTTATTTGTTTGGATGTTTAAGTAATTATTTGGTTTAGAGCATTGATCTGCAACCCATCCTTCTGGAGCCATATACAGCTCTTTAGTCCCTCCATAGTGGTTCCCTGAAGCTTTCACATCATTATTTATATACATTTTTATTTTTATTGTTAATATTCTCATCTCAAAAGAATATATAAAAAAAAAAAGGTAAAATGACTTCAGATGGCTTAAAAAGGCAGAAAAACTAAAATGTCTAGGACCCAGTTTACATGCCAACGTTTCAAGTGAAAATATCATTTTCGTGCTTTTGTTTTGGAAAAGGTTCACATTTATGCGGCACCTTTTTCTTAGTTTTTGCATTCCACTGAGACTGAGCGTTTAAATAAAATTCCACATTGGAGGCAGTTTTCAAACAGTTGTGTTTTCAGTTTTCCTCATTATTTTTTTTTCTAGATGGTTCTTCATCACTGTGATTCTGCATTCATGTAGATTATGTTTCACCTGTTGCATTTAATCAAAGATTTGCATCAAATGTTATAGACATAATGGAGAACAAGTGTAGCAGCAATGAGGGATTCACATTCATTCATTCGTTCGTTCATTCATTCTGTTTTCGGGTGTCGATATTTGATGGAAACTAATCTCTGTGTATTTTAGAAGTAATTGCTTGCTTTGTACTTCAGTTGCCCCTGCTGTAATAGTGTTCGAACGTGTTTGAGCAACTTGACCAGCAGAGAGAGCCAAAAACCCAACAAACCTCCACTGGATCTGTCTGTTCAGTGCAATAGAGCTGAATGATGCTCTTCAATTTAAGTCATTCAGGACTCAAGAATCATCATGAAAATGGTTACATTGATTTGTAAACAATAAGTTCAAAAGGTTATATCATTAACACACCTGTAGCTTCTCTTTACACACAGATATAAAGGGTCTTTGTGAATGATCAACCTACTCTAATTGACTGAATATTTTCTCCATCCTTGATTTGTTACAAAACATTTGAGACTGACGTCTTTAAATAGGCGTGCAGAAAACTTTTTATAAAATTAAGACCAATATCTTTAGCAACACCCTCTTGTTACTACACCTTGGCTTGTTATTGCATTACAGAGGCACTAATACGATTAGAGATTTATTGTGGCGCAAATCCTCTTATGTGTGTGCTAAGAGAGACCTCGCAGTCAAAACAGTGCCATTTGACAACGCACTTCTCCGGAGACGGAGGTTCAGCGTAACAGCCTCCACTTTCCAGCAGTTCAATTCTTTTTGATTTGTTTGAGGGCAAAAATGGCAAAGTCTGTCTTTTTAGTGGCGTCCCTGCTAGTTTTGGGAAATGTTTCCTTCATCCAAGCCTCTTTCCCCCCTACCCTCATTGTAGATATAGCTAAAATTATCATGGACAATTACTGCTCGCCAGACAAGCTGGTGGGAATGAAGGAGGCGATCTCTGCGGCCAGCAGCAACACAGAAGTTCTCAAGATCCCAGACGCCGAGTCCTTGGCTAATGTCCTCAGCGCAGGAGTCCAGACCACAGTCAGTGACCCACGTCTGAAGGTCTCCTATGAGCCAGATTACATTCCCGTGGTCCCCCCGCAGATGCCTCCGCTGCCCCCTGAGCAGCTCGTTGCTGTGCTTCAGACCTCCATCAAGCTTGACATCCTGGAAGGAAACATCGGCTACCTGAGGATCGATCACATTCTCGGTGAGGAGGTTGCCGACAAGATCGGTTCTCTGCTATTAGACCTCGTCTGGAATAAAATCCTGCCGACTTCAGCTCTGATCTTTGACCTGCGACACACCAGCAGCGGAGACATCTCGGGGATCCCCTACATCGTGTCGTACTTCACGCAAGCCGAGCCTCTGATTCACATCGACAGCATCTATGACCGTCCCTCAAACACGACCACCAAGCTGTTCTCCATGGCCACACTGCTGGGGGAAAGATACGGCACAACCAAGCCTCTCATCATCCTCACCAGCAAAAACACCAAGGACATTGCCGAGGATGTCGCATACTGTCTCAGGAACCTGAAGCGGGCCACCATCGTGGGTGAGAAAACCGCTGGCGGCTCAGTGAAAGTTGACAAAATCAAAGTGGGCGACACCGACTTCTACGTTACCGTGCCGGTTGCTAAGTCCATCAACCCCGTCACCGGCTCCACCTGGGAGGTCGCAGGCGTCACTCCAGATGTGGAGGTCAATGCAGAGGATGCCCTCGCAACCGCCATTAAGATTGTCGGCCTCCGTGCCCAAATCCCAGCCATCCTCGAGGAGTCAGCAACCCTCATTGCCGACAACTACGCTTTTGAGAATATCGGCGCAGATGTTGCTACGAAATTGAAAGGACTCCTGGCTGATGGCGAGTACAGCATGGTAGTCTCAAAGGACAACCTGGAGGTAAAACTGTCCTCCGACTTGATGACCCTTTCTGGGGACAAGAGCCTCAAGACCACGAGCAACACCCCAGCTCTCCCACCAATGGTAAGACCTTTGTAGAAGAGATCGTTGGAACAAAATCTTCTCGGTTTTTGACCAATAAAAGTGTAAAGAAAAGATCAAACTTCTGTCATTGAACTTGTAACAAATGTGATAAAATGTTCTACTCTGCAGGATTATTCTCCAGAGATGTACATTGAGCTTATTAAAGTCTCCTTCCACACCGACATATTTGAAAACAACATTGGCTACCTGCGTTTTGACATGTTCGGAGACTTCGAGGAGGTCAAGGCCATCGCCCAGATTATTGTTGAACACGTCTGGAACAAAGTCGTCAACACCGATGCTATGATCATCGACCTCAGGTATGTAATCCTGTTTACAGTGCAAGTCTGAGCTTCTATTATAAACTGACCGCCTATTTTTGTGTGACAAATCATCTACCAAAGCTGCTAAAGCCCATCAGTCTAGTTCTATACATAGAGGATTTAGTAGGCATAGGTTCAGTAGTCATTTGACAGGATTTATTTATTTATGTACGGGTAAACCTGGTAGTTTGTGTTTGACTTTAGAATATGGACCAACTGATTACAGTTTCCACAATGGATCATAACTCAGCAGATTATTGGTAGCAGCAACACTGCCTATATGTGATTGTTTCATGGATTTTAAGGAACAACCTTGGTGGCCCAACAACAGCCATCTCCGGCTTCTGCTCTTACTTCTTCGATGCGGACAAGCAGATTGTTCTGGACAAGCTGTACGACAGACCATCTGGAACCACCACAGAGCTTCTGAGCCTGTCTGAGCTCACTGGTAACTACAAAGAAAACAATCAATGCATTTTGTTGCATTTCCCTTTATACAGTATCCCCTTTTTCTAGAAGTTTTTGCTATTTAAGCGGTTTTGGTCATTTTCATTACACTGATGAGACTGCTGAGCAAAATAAACTGAAGCCACAAGAGGAACTTTTAATTATTATAACCAATGTTTTATTGTAATGATGTCATTACAGCATAAAGACTTTAAGTAAGCTTAATTTCCTCATTCTTAATGTTTCAGTAAATTTCATTCCACCTCCATCTGTTTCACTTTTTCAGGCAGAAGGTATGGCTCCAAGAAAAGCCTGATCATCCTGACCAGCAGAGCCACCGCCGGCGCCGCCGAGGAGTTTGTTTACATCATGAAGAAGCTCGGTCGCGCCATGATTGTCGGAGAGACCACCGCCGGGTCCTCCCACCCACCCAAGAACTTCCGCGTTGGTGAGACTGACATCTTCCTGAGCATCCCCACCGTCCACTCTGACACCACCACGGGGCCGGCCTGGGAGGGCACTGGCATCGCACCACACATCCCCACCGCAGACGCAGCTGCTCTGGAGACCGCCAAGGGGATTCTCAACAAGCATTTGGCGGGCCAGAAGTAAGACAGGTCCTGAGCGAAGCGAGGATAGGAGACAGCCACTTTTACTTTGGCAGCCAAATGGTTTCAAGAATGTAGGGTTATCTCAGAACTCAACAATGTAGATTAAGAAAAAGAGTGAAGTATTTTTCATTCTGCTAATACCTAAGCCTTTTTTGTCTCACTGTAAGGTAGAGCAAACCTTCCTCGGAGTTTCTGTAGATTCGTGACTCTGACTATTGAAGGTTTTTGAGTTTGCATGGTGCTGAAAAGCCCATAGAACTCTTTGTGTCAAACAGAAATTGTAAAGCCAAAAATTAACCTCCAAATATCACATTTTTAAAGAAGTCAAGTGCACAAACAAATCGAGCACACGTTTGTTTTATTTCGATTAACAAACAAAATTAGGACCTCTTAAGTGATTAAAGTTGTTGATCATTGAATGTGACGTCCTCACTGTGTGAAAGAAAACCTACTTGGGTCGTATCAGGTGTAGCAGTGGAGAGACTCAATAAAGACGACATGTGAACTACACAGCTGAGTGTGTGTTTTTATGTTTTTCAGCATGAGAGGAGGCATCCCAGAGAGTAAATCTGATTGTATCATCACAAAGGCCTTTGATGAGCCGGACATTTCTGTTTTGAAATGGATTCAGTTTGCTATGTGACAACACAAACCATATGGCACATCTGAAACGGGGTGTTGAAGGGCCACATGCAGCTCAGTTTGATCCAGAGTGGGTCATGACAGCACAACAGGAGCAGAGCCGCTTAGAAATAACCACAACTCAAAATGTTTCAGTTTGTTATGTTGCAAAAAAATACGACCTGTTTCAGAGTACTTTTTTTCACTCTCAAACAATTTTTTTCAAGTGAAAATAAATGTTTTTGTACATTTTTGTACATTTTTGGAAAATAACTTTCAACATTTGTTACTGATTCTTCCAGGTGAAAAACACAACAAAATGTCCAAGTGTTTCCTATTTTATTCCATCTTCAAAATTTAAAACAAAGGATACATGTGATCTTCGATACTAATTATGACTGCGACATCACTGATGTCTCAATGTTTTGTCATTGATCCGAACTGAATCAGTTGGAAACTACAGTTATATTGAAATAAAGTAAGAGTATTTTATTTTGAGTGCATTTATGTGGTATGCTGGTTTTTGCTCATGGGCCATGTGTGAAAACCTTTGTCTTAAATTCTAAACAACTATCATCTTCACTGACCATCAGCTAGATGGAGAGCAGCAAGTGTTGCTAAAGCATACAGTAATATAGTAAAACAGCAGGGCAGCAAAGTGGGTGGGTGACTATATCCCCAGTCCGAGTGTGGGTCAGGGGATTTCCCTGCATGTTCTCTTAAATAGTGTGAATGTGAGTATTTCTACATTTGCCCCGTGACAGACTAGCAACCTTCGATCACAGTCAGTCGGCTCCAAAGCACTCAATAAGGCAAATCGAAAAATAATAAGCATCTGCTTGGGTGGGTTTCATGAACCTTTTCAAATCCTGGGCTTGTCTGTGACAGAAACATTGTGTAGATTATACAGCATTTAAAAGTCAATCATGTGAAGCGTTCCAGGAACACATTAGTCTCGATTTTTGTGGTTTCAGTGATTTCAGTTCTCATAGTTTTTCAGAGCAGAAGGCAAGCTCGGTTACGTGGTTGACATTCACGGAACTTGATATTTGTTTTTGGCATGAACCACCTTTTTAAAAAAAAAAGATGATCGTACAACCTTCCGACACTCTTTTTCCACATGACATCAATGTATTTGCACAGACATTGCTCTTTGCAGGATGTTGAGATCTGAAGCTGCTACAGACTTTGCAGGAAAGTATTTGCCTGTCTGGATTGTGTAAAAGTAAAAACTGATTATAGCTCGGTCGGTGACGCCAATCACTTCTGCGCCATCCACCCCACCACGACAATTCCTTCCAGCGAAAAGCAACCAAAACAAATGTTCCAAACTATACCATCATGCTAGGTTTCATCTTACTTGTCCATTTACATTCAAATTAGGCACAAACACTTTCTGCTCTTACAGTCAAAGACAATGCATACGAGGTGAATGAGTACTGTATCTCTGAACTGATTGAAGAGGTTAGCAGGTTGCCAGTTGGTGACTCCATCTCCAGCTCCATCACTTTAAACACAGGCGCACGACAGGGCTGCGTCCTTGGCCTACTGCTATAATGCCTTTACATGCATGGTCTCAAATATATGGGTGTTCAAATGTCCAGCTGAGATTTCATGTGTTGGAAACTGTCCAAAAAGTTGAGGAATACACCTGAGATGAATGAGGAAGTTCTGAGTTTCCCTGGGAATCGTGAGGACTTGCTACATTGGTGCAGTCCAAAGGGTTTCCTCGTTTGTCACCAACACTTGTTCAGGTCATTCTGTTGGATCTGTTGGGTTTCTCTCTGTAAAAAGCACCTAGAAATGACTGTTGTATTTGGTGCTATATAAATAAAGTTGAATTGAATTGAATTAAGTGTCTGCAGACACTGAATACTGAAGCAGCTGAACCACCACTACAGGACATCTACACCTTCTACACCAGAGCTTCCGGAGCAATGTCGCAATTAATCACTCAATGTTAACAGACATACAATTTTGCAATTATTCACTCACGCGTTGATTTGATAATATTAACGCGCGCGCACGGGTGGTGGCTGCGGCTCACAGTGTGCCTCTGTTGATTGTGAGATGGGTCCAAATGGCTCTTTGACTGTTGAAGGCTGCCGACCCCTGATCCATAACCAGAACAAAGCTTTCGATGGATAAAGACACCGGCGCAGCCCGGAGGATTGAGCTGTGCGGGCGGTGTCTGCTCGAGCCGTCTCAGTGAAATGCGCTACTCTGCCACGTGAGGGAGGCGCAAAAAAAAGAAAAAAGGATCGTTCTTGACCCATTTTCCAGGTCTCTCCTCCTCAGGATGAAATATGAAACCTTGTCCATTTCAGCCAAGTTTGTCCCCCATCTGCTCCAGATCCTGCAGCTCCAACTCCACTCTGTATGGACTCTCCTCGCGGCTTTTTAAACATTTAAAATAGCAACTATCCTTTTTTTTTTTTTTTTTTTGTTTTTTTTTTTTTTTTTTTAAAAAA
>OMNM01002276.1:0-11906 GCA_900302745.1 Parablennius parvicornis | reverse complement strand
CCGTTTGGTTGTTAACAGGAGGCGAAAGAAGGAAAACACTGAGAATAATTTGCAAAGGTATCATATTAAACCAAAATGCCTCAACTATATTAGCCTTACAAGACCGTTGGGAATAGTTAATACTCAAGATTCTTTGCAATTCAAATATGAACTCTTTTCGTGTATCTGTCCGTATTGAAGTATCATGCCATCCGTGTAAAATGATGCTTATAAAAAGCAGTTAAACAATCCGATTATTAAAGCCGCAGGGCATTAATCCAATGGGCTGAAATAAAACAGTAAAGCCGATGCAAAATTGCTGAACTGGTGGTTGATTATTTGGGGATTTGCAAGATCGTTCTGGTTCATTCATGTGACTCACTGAGAACTTACAAATATTTACTAGAGCAGCTTTAAAGTGGATTTTTTGTGACGTAATATTTTCTGAAAGTAATAATTCTAAGGCGATTGTTTTGTAAAGAGTCCCAGCTGGTATGCTATATATCCCGCATTACATTAGATTTTTGTATATGTGGTTATTACTTATTCTCAAAATATGTGTAGTTTCCTGGACTATTTTTAAAGGGAGATTGAGCCGAATTCTTCTAGAAGATTAAATGATGTGAATCAAATGATACAAAAATTGCATAATAAAAGGAAAATTGAAAGAATAGCTTCATGACTTTATGTCAGATTGAATTAATTTATATATGAATTCCTACATCTTTGTTAGATTCCTGAAGGAATTGTCCCACAGAAGAACAAATATCTGGTGAAAAATCATTGCTATTTGTGAGTAAGAAAGCGGCTGGTGTAAGGAAAGGCCACAGATAATCAGTGGCTAAAGATCACGGAAGAAATCTTCTTAATGGAAAAGCGAACACACATACTCAGACTCCAAGGCACACAACCGCAACAACAACAACAAAAAAAATGTGGAGGAAGTTGACTGAAGGCAAATGAAAAATGTAATGTATCAACCTATCGGTAAAGCAATTATAGCATGAAAGCATACTCCAAGTAGCATTAGTTTTTAAGTTTGTATTTATGTTTGTATATGAAAATACTGTTTTCAAAGTGTGGGGGAAAAATGTGGGGCAGTTCCTAAATATTGCAGGATTTTTTTTTGCCCTCATTCGTTTGTGGGAATAAAATTGTAGGTGAAATGAAGATTAAGAGTTACCCAATTTATTTATTTCAAAAGCCGATATCATAAATACGTCACAAAGGTGATGAAATCCAGCATTAGACCCAGTTGTCCCAAAAGGAGGTCAAGCACCTTGCGCGGCACCATCGTCACCATTAGTGTGAGTGTGTAACACAATCAATGAATGTAACGGTGGAAAAGCGCGTTGAGGCTGCTGAAGCAGTGGAAAAAGTGGCCTGTGTAACTGAAGTTGTAACTGAAATTGACCACAGCTACGTAAATTACAGCCTTGCTGCTGATCGTTTTGGGTGGGAGCAATGCCGTTTTTGTTGTTTTGTTTGTTTTTTTTAAATTAAAACTCACCTACTTCACAACAATAACACAGGACAACAAATTGAAATGGGATTTAATACACTCAGAGCAAAACAGAAGTCAGTAAAACATATTTTGACGATGTTATGTGGGGTAGATATTCTCAGCAGTAAAGACTTAAAACATGGAAACATGTTGTTATGATCTTTTTATATTAGTCGGACATCATCATTGCGTATTTTCCACAGCAGTGTTGACACATTGTGGTTTAGTCTTTTAGCTTCTCCGGCTGTTTTTTTTGTTGTTGTTTTTTCTTCTTCATAGCTGTTGTTATAGCTTATCTGCTTTGTTTATTTCTTAATCTATCTTTGCAGTTCTTTTTCCTCATCTTTGTTCTTTTGTAAACACACACACAGGCTCACCTTAGCTCTTTTTCCTGAGACCCCAGTCTCACAGTGGAAGCCAGTCAGCAGAAAATGATATTATTAAAAATGATTGAAGATGTTTTGATTCTTCAGGGCTTCTCAGGACCATGGTGTACATCCAAAGAATTCATTTCCTCTCTTCACATGGCCTCTTTAGCATTGCTGAGAGTTAATAATTCATATTATCTCACTTATTTAGAAAACAGAGGCTCACTGTCCTCAATGACAAACGCACCAGAGAAAATAAGTATCCGATTACATATAATTTAGTACAACAAGGTTTCAGGATAAATGGGCTGTGGAAAGCAAGACTGTAAGTTAAGTTAGTTGGTTATTGTGAATATGAAGCTTAACTATAATAATCACAACAGTGTGATTAAGATGAATACTTTTACCAGAAATCAGATGATCACCATTGGCCATGTTCTGGCCTCATGACTAAAGAATACAAAATTTTTATCCAGTTATTAGTATCCAATTTATATTAAAGTCACAGGAACCATTTCTAACCAACATAATTGGATCAAAGTAGAGTTACACTGTCAACAGTGGAATGGAGGTTTTCCTGATGGTATTCCCAACAGGAAGCATGTATAATGTGAAAAGTTGTCATAGATCACTGATTAAGGAAGGACCCATTAGTTGTTTAAAGCCCAGGAGCTTGTTTTGTTAGAAGCGTGAAACAAATCAGGGCAGGGAGTATCAACCTTAAATCTTAAAGAAGAATCCTAGAATCTTAAAATAATACAATAACACTAAACCTGAACTAAGAGACTTAACAATGTGGAACTTCTTGGTCAACTTTAGTCTGTTCGTGTTAATGACGTCTCCTCGGCTCAGACTGGAATCTGTCTGATCAATATGATTGAAACCGGTTATATTGTTCCTGTCATCTCAATCGACGGCAGCGCTGAGATCAAACAGGGCAAGAATTTATTATTGTGCCATTTACTTAGAATCTTTTTCTAAAATCCTTATATTGAATTATATTAAACCTCAAAACGCTGGATAAGGAGGTGTTAGGAAAAACACAGTAGCCTGATGAGTGAAAAGAAAAGAAGGAGACGCTTTATTGGCAGTGACTTCAACAACACTTATTGTGAGGTAAAGACTCAGGCTGTGACTTTAATGCATTGACTTCAATTAATTACAAAAAAAGTTATTTACTTTTACATGCCAACACTGAACAGTTTCTAGTGCACCTGAGAAAGTTCCTTTTCGTTCCCACTACACAAGTCATTCAACGTTCAAAGAGTTTCAGTGTTGTATCCTGTTACTAACTGAAACAAAATGTTGAATGCTGGTTGAAATGATGAGCTGGGCCAAGATGTTGATTTGTTATCAAGCAATCAGATTTTATTTAGAGAGTGAAATGGAGCATAAAGTTCTTTACATGTCGAAAACAGAAGCCCTCTCGTCTCAGTCACGATAAAAGTCAATTCCTCGTCCTCATTTATGGCACAGCAGATGAAAAAAAAACCTTTGGATTTTGATAAAAAAATAGATGTTGAACAGAAGTGTGGATGAATGCATGCATTGTCTTAACCAAGAGTTGATTTCTCATCTCAAGAAGTCTCAGAAGAGTCAGAGTCGAGGTTTTCAGTAAATCGTTGGCGTGTTTTTCTGGCAAACATGAGACAGCAGGTTTTTCACATTATGTTACCTCCACATTTGAATTTAGTGAATTTTCATCAATAAGTCTTTCCAAACTGCACACAACCAAACACATGGTTTTCATTTAACTCTTTCTTGTAACCAGATATGAACTTATTAAAGCTGTCAATCAATTAAAGTTTTGTAATTATTTTTCTTTTTTTTTTTATGTGAATTTTGTACATTAGTTCCACCATTTTCTTTCAAATTAGGACATGGATTTGTAGACAGTGCATGGATGCATTGTCCGTCGCAGTTCAGTCAGTGTTTCACAATGTGAGTATCGCCCGCGTTCGACAACCTGCGACCCTGCCTCACCTCGCTTGCTACGTCCACTGAACCTCAGGGCTCGGCTGGGATCATCAAAATTAGATCAAGGGATTGTTGGGAAGAGGGGGGGATAACGCACCGCATGAAAATGGTTTTCATCAGAAATCACAGAGCAAAATGTCCCACATCCTCTCGCCAACGCTGTTTAGACAGGTGAGTGAAACTGCAAGCTCGGGTTCGGTCCCACGGCTACGTCCACCACAGACAATCCCGCCGGTCCAAAGCAAACAAGCGCCACTGTGGTTCAGAAATGAAGATAAGCAGCGAGAAACCAAAAGGTGGCAGCCTTCAGATTCACCCCAGTGTTAAATAAATACTCAGAAATGAACCCCCACACCTCCACAGGGCTTCATTGGACTTTATTCTCTCTCTCCCTTTGTTGCTGTAATGGAATAATCTGCAGGAGAATCTGATGCTGCCACTCCCTCAGGTCTGAGTGTGTGTGTGTGGGGGGAGTGTGTGCAGTCCTTTTGTCAGACTTTCTGTTTGCGCTGCACATTTGGTCGAGCTAAACATTTGGGTCCTCTACCTCAAGCTTTTTTTTTTTTCTCTCTCCCCCTTATTTTCAGAGGATTTTGTTTAGCTTGTAAGGTCTTGTCCTCCGTCTTTGCTCAGTCAGCACCAAAGGAATGTCAGCTTTAATGTGGGAGAACAGGTCATGTGAACCGCCAGGAAATGCTTAGCTTCTTAGGTTGACCAGTGCGTCGAACTTTCCAGACGTTTCTAGACTTATGTAACATTTGATGTCCTGATACTCCAACATGAGCAGGTCTTAGAAACTAGTTTTTCTTGCTCAAAGATCTCTGCTCCAGTTTTTCCACCACTTGTTTTCATCTCTGCAAACAACATTTATTATTTTTACTTGGATTCTTGGTTTGATGTTTCAGCTGATTTACTTGCTGTTTTTCCTCATGTTTTTGACCTTGTTTTGCGCATTGTCTCTTTCCATTAAGAATGTCCGTCTCCTCGCCATTGTTAGTTATAGTGGATTCTTCTCTGCGCACGTGTGTAGTTTCATTCCAAAAAAAAAATCCACAAACAACAACACAACTAGTGGCCTGGCACGTTAACTTTATCGTTTTCATTGTTTCTGCTGTTTTCACGTAAACGGTCATTAATTTCAAAAATCTGCTATTCAGAAGCAAAATTTTTCTTCCTTGTGTTTTCACTTCAAACGCTGCCATGTAAATTTTGACCTATATCTCTGTTTGCCCTCGTCTTTTTTAGAATGACCATCTCCTGAAAAAAAACATCCACCACATTAACTTTCTGCATTAACCATCCGAGCAACAAATTAGTATTTTGGACCCAGCCGTGTTTTTCTTCCTTCAATAAAACAAAACTACTTTTATTATTCAAAAGAGTGTAGTGCCGTACTGTAACACTGTAATCAGAGATACATTGTCAAAAAAATAAAACCCAGCAATAACAGTTTCTCCAGCTTTGTGCAGCCCCATTCTCAAGTTACTGTTAATTAAAATCACCATCGCTACGGTTGGAAAGAGCGTTACGACTTTTGAGAGTTTCAGCATGTGCAAAAGCAATCGAGTGATGAACGGCTATATCATCCTCTTGGATGCTTTACACCGGCAGTAAAAATCTGTCCTAATGGCGCTTTAAAGCAACAAAAAAAATTGGAGTCTGCAAGGATACAAAACATGAGTTCAAAAACCGTGTATTTAATGGTTTTGGCTGGATAAATAGCCTTGAATGATGGGAAACTCCCTGGTGTTCTCCGTCTGTGTGTTCCCATCGAGCCGGGCCAAGTAATTACCCTTCCACTTCTAAGCAACAACACAAAAACACAATGGGGCATAAACCCCCATGACACGCCACAAAAGTCATATGTCATTATAAGTTTTAGCTAAATGGCTCTTGTATATTTACAAAGCTGCTCATACTGGGAAAAAAGAAAAAGAAAGATCAATGAAAAGTGGAAAGTATCAGCTTCAATTACACTAAATGAGAGCTGTTTTAGTCCAAGATAATACTTGTGGATAAAAATTTGGTGTTGACCTTGTATGGCAGGTCCTGTGTGGCAGTAAAAAAAAAAAAGCCCTATCAGCACAACACTTCTACGTCAGTCCGTCAGCAACTAGAATAACACCGAGTCAGCCTCACACTTTGTCCTGATTAAGCTTCATCCTCGAAGCAGATCTCCAGCTTCACCACAATCAATTAGCTCATTTCCCCTCGATCTCAAATCTCTGGCCTTTTCATTAGCTAACGGATCTCTTTTCGCTTAAGCCTCTCGAACATAAAATGTCCATGAATAGAAACATTCAGTCTGGCCAGAGGAAATGAAGGTATCGCTGCAGGCAGTTGTTTTACAACAGTCCAGTTTTATAGAAGCGCCCCCCCCCGGGGAGAAAAGAGCCTGTTTCCTCTTCCCATGGAGGCTAGCTCAAGATACAGGAGAGCGCTAAATAACACCCCATCTGCTGCTGGGTTCTTTCATCTGGCCGCTAATGATCGCAAGTTACTAGACAAAATAGTAATAGTAATCTGCTTTAACTATAGCAAAACAGAACGCTAGTTATTGTTAATAACGACTCCCAAAAGCTTTGTGGTGGCAACTGAAGGCTTATTTATGTTCAGTATGCTCACAGATATGCTCAAAGCCTTCTGTGTCTGCTGGAAGCTTACAGATGTGAAACTACAGAGCAGTGCCACTTGGAACCATGGGGGGCAGTGTTGAGATTAGCACAGTTTAACAAATTGGATGACGGAAGTGTTTGAAGAGTGTGACTCAAAGAACTCTGTCGTCTCCAATTGTGCCTCATTTTCCATACTACTATCAGTGCTAACTTCTGCCCTCGCCAGTGTACTTATCATTTTCGGTATTCCTCACTTTTTTCTCAATCATTGGCGAGTACGTTGATTTAGATCACATCCTTCTGCTGGATTAATTTCTAAAGGCTTATTCCAACAGTTTAGACACATGGAAATACAGAGTTGGTGACGTTCAGACCGTTTGAAGCACACACATGTTTTTCTGCAGATGTGGAACATTAAAAATCCGGAATAGTGGCAGACAGTAAAGTTAATGCATCAAATTAAGCAGCTGAGTTTTCCCAAGCTTGTTCTCCACGTTTTGCTGCTGATGATTTGACCCCCTGCCGGTTTTTTTGGGCTCGCCAAACTGTATTTTCCTAAAGTTGAATGCTCCAACATATGGCGGCTCGCATCCATCTGACAAATAGTTTAAGCCTTGGGACTTTGTTTGAGTTCTTGCTGTGCAAATCATCTGCAACTCACAGATGTGCCCGAAGTATATTTCTCAAACGCTACAGGGTTGAACTGTCTCATTTCCTCTCGCTTTTTATGTGCTGTATTTTCAAAGAAAACATCATATGTTTTCATTTGTTTCTCTCTCTTTTCTTTTCGTTTCCCCAGATCGGGAAGTGTGAAGGATCACTGGAGTGAAATCTACTACTTTGTGGAGAATTTAGCTGAGAAATTCAAAAGGTAAGAGAAAGTTTGCAAATACGTAAAAGAACGTGTGTAGTTACATCAGGATATGAGACTGCAGGTCCCCGAAACAAAGTCATCACCTCGTATTCAACTTCCTGAAGCCCCAAGACACAGAGATCCCTGAAGAGAAATGCACTCATCACCGTGGTGAAGTCAAAATAAAATGTGTTCTTTTAGCTACAACGGCCCATATGCTAAGTCGTTCAGTGTCCTGGATTGTGTCAGTCTGCAAGAACAAATTAAAGGGTCTTCATGCGCCGGGCCCAATGTCAGTTTTCTATCATTTCAAGCAACAGAAAGCTCCACGGATTAATGTTTATCTAGGTTGGTGCATATTCTGGAAAAACAGAGAGATTTGTGTGAGTTTTCAGTCCTTGGAAGTCCTCATGGAAAAAAAAAACTCTTTCCAAGAATTATCAACCATATGTGAATCTTCATATGCAGATGCATAGATTTTTAGCACTTTGTCACCATCTCAGTTGGTTCTTTTCAGCTTCGCATCTCCACGCCTACTACACATTTATTAACCGATTGTACAACAAATGTTGGACACCACACAAGAAAGGTTGATTCCAGGTGTGTCAGGAAGAAGCAACAAGAATTCTCAAAGCAGAAAAGAATGACTTCTAAAGCAAAAATCTCCGATCATTCAAAGTATGTGAAGCACTATACAATGGTGTGTTGAGATTACAATTCCACTTGCAATAAACAAAGAAAACTCAAGTATTTGCTGGTAATGCCTTTGCCATACTTTGTATTTTTCACATATGTTATTGATTGGAGGCCTACTGAGCCAACTAGGAAGTGGAGGTAGGTCAGCCATATGATTCTGACAGACCAATGGTGTTCATTGAATTACTTGGATGGAATTTAAGCAGGGACTTTTAGAGTGTGCTGCATCTGTCCCGTATTAGAAAAGCCTCCACTGTAGTTATAGATATATTTGCAAACTGAGCATTACGATAAAACAGGGTTGTTGCACTCATTTCAGTTCATAGGCTCCATCAAACTCAATTTGTCTTCAAGTGAGCTGGACCAGTTTTCTTCTTTGATTATTTTTAAAGAAATATTAATGCATGAAAGTTTATTATGACATTTTTACAGTGAAATGTCCAAATCCAAATCCTAGGTTTCATTTATAATGACTTGACTCTTCTTTTTAAAAGGATTAAATTAATGTTTTTGTACATTTTATACTTATAGTTAATATACAATTAATATTATTACATTTAATATTCTACAGTTAATGTTTTTAGTCACGGTTTCATCCTCCAATAAACTTTTAAATTTAAATAACATTTAAATAACTTTTTCATGTTGTCAATATCAACATTCAGGCCAGGATCACGCAGGCAGGAAGCACACAGTATCTGACAAAATGTCATTGTCCTTGTATGGTGTCACCTTAGTGCATCAGTCTTTTGGCGGAAAATACAAAATAATCATCAGCAATAAATTAAAGTGCATGATGGATTACATCCAGTGCTTTGTGTTTGTTTTGCTATTGTCACTAATTATTGATTACAATCTTTGTAAATAATTTCACAATCAGAGATGTCACCAGTCCTTTACGATGCACTGAATGATTGAGGTCATGTTTATTTCTCTTTTTCAGCCCCATGCTGAGGATGTCCTTCATTACATTTTCCTCCAGATCATCCACCATCATGAAACTGACTGAAAACAGGTGATTACATGAAGACCTTTGTCATGTGTTGATGAATCTATAATCCACTGGAGTCTATAAGCCTTTAAAAAGTCAATTTTGATTTTAGATTTTACACACATAAAAACATGAACACAATAAAGTAAACTTAAACTTGCATGAGGCTAAAAGATTGGATTAAGTGACAAAGATGAAGTCATGAGTTTTTAAACACCTTAAATCACTACTCTGAAAAGATGTTCTATTTTAATACAGCCGTGTTTTCACCTTGCTGCGGGTAGAAGAAGGCGCAATAAGGATAAAGTGTAAAAGTAATCTAACCAGATAAAAAAAAAAAATAAATAAATATTACATTTGCAAATTATAGGCCAGAAATGGTTGTAAGTCTTTGGTAATTACTATTATTTCGTCTGCTCAGTAAAAGCTGAGTCTATGATGTAGTTAGTCATTTTGTTGCTGAGAAAGTGACATAAATTCTTTGCTGTGTTTCTCTGTGCAGGGTGACCATCAGAAAGGGTCTGAACGCTCTGAATAGAGAGATTCCCGGTGGAGACACGTTCATGCACCTCGGGCTGCAGAGTGTAAGCATTGTCATTCTCTGTTTACGCAGCAAACACTTCAGATAGGTGGACAAGTATCACTTCAAAGCATTTACAGTATGAGAACTTATCACAGCAGGAAACATCTAAAAAGTCTGATTTGTTCAGTGGATTCTCCCAATATATTTCTTAAAACTGCCTCAAATGTTCTTAAAATCTCCTTCTCTTTAAAGGCGAATGAGCAGATACGCAAAGAGAATTTTGGTAAGTTTGAAATAACCCAAGACCTTTTTCTTCCAGCTAAGTTACATGTTAAAGCTACAGTACGTCTGTATGTGTTTTCCAGGCACGGCCAGCGTCATTATCGCGCTGACAGATGGGGAGCTGCAGGAGCACCAGCTCATCAACGCACAGCAACAGGTTAAAAAAAAAAAAGAAGAAGATGACAGATTTCCTCAACGTCTTTACAGGGTGATGGACATGTCGGCCATTTTTCTGGAACTTACGCAGCTGTTTGCTCTCGTCTTCCAACAGGCACAGGAAGCCAGATCTCTCGGGGCAATTGTGTACTGTGTTGGTGTTAAAGACTTCAATGAAACACAGGTAGAGCACAAAACTTGTACAGCATTGGGGCAGTTTATCCTCACATTCCTCTGAATGTGCACAAGGCATATACAAGACCAAATGTTCTCAATGTCGCTATGGTTTCACTGACACTTTGCCAAACTCAAAAACTACGTGGAAAATTTCATTTAACTATGTTAGATCACATCACATAGTTTAAACGTGTCACTTCAGATTATTTTGTGGATTAGTTCTTCTGCTGTTTCTCCTCCGTGCACACCTCTGTGTAAAACTGTCTCTCTCCCTCTGCAGCTGGCCACCATCGCAGACACCATCGAGCACGTGTTTCCAGTGTTGGGCGGCTTCCACGCCCTCCGGGGTGTCATTGATTCCGTAAATAAACTCGTCTGTGTGCTCGGCCAGCAGCCGTAAATCACAAACACACCGTTCAGATGTTATAATGTACCCAATTCATATTGCTTGAAACTTTACAAGTATTTGGTTGTGACCTGATGCAGTAGCAAACATAGAGTACGTTTATGACTTACAGTCTGTAGGTTTTGTCTGTCTGTTATTGGCCCAGTTTAATTAGCAATAGTGATGTCAAAATATCACAATTTGCATTGTTCTTACTATTTTCAGAAAATTGAGTTTAAATGATGGATGACTGCAAATACAGTAACGTTTGGACCGAAGATAAAGAATACTATTTGCCACTAATAGATATAATTGGAAAGACGTTACCTTGTTCTTTTGCCCCCCAAAAAGTTACCCTTCATTTGCCCCCCAAAAAGTTACCCTTCGTTTTTTTGTACAAAGCATCGATGTGTCATTATCGGGGATACCAGCTGTAGTTTTAACTTTGTATTGAATCAGAATGGCGATGATTCTTCCACCATTTCTCAGATGACCAAATGGTCATTTTGGTCCAGACATGGCCCCTTGTATTTATCGCAAATTATAATTTTGCAATACTGAACATAATTGCTTACTGTGTGTACACTTAATATTGTGCAGCCCCGTAGTAATGTAAATAAAAGAACTTCTGGCAAGACTGAATTTCTCATAGAGAGGAGGCACAATTTATAGGGCATTTGTTAAAATCAACATTGACAATCAACCAGCTCCAGAACACTTTTAATGAACTCTTGCATCCCTTTCGAATGTTCTCTTCCAGATCATCAAGAAGTCCTGTATAGAAATTTTGGCGGCCGAACCCTCCAGTGTGTGTGCAGGAGGTGGGAAGCTACAAACACACATTCATCATTTGAATCAAATGTACAATATTCAGATTGAAGTTGTGGGCATAAAAGCCACTCAATATGTTATTCCATCAACAACAAATCTAGAAATCATGAAATCATATGTGTGTATCCAGGTCAACTGCTGGAAATCTGGTGGGACGTGGTACTGCAATGGGAATAATATGTAGTTGTTATTGAAAGCATTGTTCAAAAGTCATAAGCAAATTAATTATTTTCTCAAAACCTGGTGTAATAACACAAAATCAGCATGTTAAAGATTCAGTGATTTATATCATTAGTTTAAAGTGTGTCAGTATTCTGATGCTTTTACAATATCTATTTGTCACCTAGACCTGTCTTACCACAATTCACATAAAATACATGTTGTTAACAATATAGGACTTTGATATATACTTTGGAATAGCAAGCATCTAATACCATAATATCATATGCCGATGATGCTGTGGTTTTATGTAAATAACAAACAAGTTTTAAAAGTTCATATTTTAAATAACTCAGATCTGTTTAAAGAGAATCAATGTCAATTCTATAATAAATAGCCTTAAAGACTTA
>OMNM01002275.1:0-11556 GCA_900302745.1 Parablennius parvicornis | reverse complement strand
AAAAAGGGGGGTTTTTTTTTTTTTTGTTTTTTTAAACCTTTTTTTTTTTTTTTTTTTTTTTCCTCAGGCAAATGGTAAACTGTTAAAGTGTGTACAAAGAATACAATAGAAATAATAATCTTTCCGCCGACAGCTCAATAAATCAAGGGTGTCAACCCGTTTTAGTTCAGGCGGTCACAAATCGCACAATTTCATTTTGAGTTGGCCGAACCCATAAAATAGTGCCTTGATTCCCTTTAAAGTCAAACATTCATGTTTTTTCTTTGTTGTGGTGCAAAGTATATAAAATGAAAATGTCCATGTTTTCACAAAAAAACAAACAATTACTACAGAAAATAACTACAATCGCAACGTAAATGCAATTTTAATGATACTTTCTGGAGCAAAATTCAGCTGATCTAAAAATGCATTGCCTCCACCTCAGTGTGTCTGGAGAAATGCAGTAAAACTATGAGGCGAAAATTATCTTTATCAACGATGTCAACACATCGACCGTAAAACGTTTGGAGGAAGAGACACTGTCAGAGCAGATAAATAACTCTAACATCTGTTTTTTTGCATTTGTGACAAGCTGTTAAGCTGAGGGATTTTTTTTTTAATCAATCTTGTAAAAATGAACTGAAATATTAATGCTAGATTTCAGATCCAGTCCTCTCTAAAGATATACTCACACTGAAGTAGGCTCACTCTAAGAGCCATTAAGTAATATATTCATCCATAACATAATCATCCATTCTGTATTGTTATGTTTTTAATTTTGGGTACCATCAAATTTCTCACTTTCATTGTCAAAATACTGCGGTGATGCAACTTTTCGTTTCATTTGTTGATCAGCATCAGATTCATCGACTGGTGTTTGGTTTTTCTTGCACGTCCACTATTCTGTCAACAACAATAGACATTCAAAGTCAAACTGATTATTCAAAACAGAACAACATACCAATATGTTCTGAGCAAAAACATCGCAGGATGGAGCTGCACTTGATGTAAACTAACTTATATATGTAGACTTCCGACAAGTTTATAAATGCCTAGTAGAAGCCGAATGCTATGTTTTGTTTGTTTGTCATCTTCATCGCTTTCATTGTGAATTTTATTCTTAAAATGAGTCACTACAACCCCCTCACAAACACCTCAACTTAACACCGAAGCACCAAACACTTTAAAAGCTACAAACTAAAGCAGGAATAAACAATCTCTTAGAACAGTTACTTATTGCACCATATATTTGTTAAAAAAAAAAAAAAAAATCATCAGACAGAACTTCTTAAGATATCAGATTTAATGTCCTGAGCTTCTTTAAAAAAAAAAAAAAAAAAAAACAACAACAATTTCCAGGTCACTTTATTTTGTCTTTCCTTATTTTTTTTTATATAAGATAGGGATGGAAAAAAAGAAAACAAGGAATGCTGTGTCATAATCAAAAGTATTTACAGGATGAAAGAGTCTGAATGTGTTTATGTGTTATTGGAAGACAGCCTAGACCGACCCACGATGATCTTTAGCAGGAGAAACAAACTGAAAAAAAAAAAAAAAGAAAGAAGAAAAAGTATCTTTAGAATCACTCCTAATTTAATGGGAAACAAGGAGATGAAATACAGATTGAACAAACTGACCTTGCCATTGTCAGCAAACCGGCTGGCATGAACTTGAACGACGTGAGGAACCTCAGTCCCATCACCACAGCCACGGTCCCTGCAGTGCCTGGGGTTTCAAAACAACAGTGCCAGATAGAAACCTCTGAAAGTTGCTATCGAACTAACTGAACCCACTCACCTTGCAAAAGCCACGAATTCCTGGGATTCTGAGACGTCATAGAAGAACCAATGGCAGCCGACAGGCCGACAAGGAGCCCCACGATCATAGAGGTGACGCTGCCTGACAAGGAAACAACAAGAGTCATTAGAAACCGGTGCTCAAAATTCCCCCAAAGTGCTTCCTGAAGCAAGAGGGGGCCACATGGAAATGTGTGGCAATGGTCCTCTCTATAAATATATCCTTTAATACACAGCAGAACGTTACATGGTTTATATCGGCATCTCTCAAGTTCTTGAATTCTGTGATGGTTTAGTCCAGGGGTGTGCAACCAATCAGAGAGTTTGATCCGGCTGTAAGATGACATTTTCCAGCTGTGAAAAATTACAACATTGACTGCAATTTATTCATTTAATTATTCTGGATTATGTGTTGAATCAGTTGATGTGATCATGTTTACAGCACACATGTAGAAATGTGTCTGCATTTAAGATCATTTCTAGTTATTCTGATCATATCATGAACTGAGCCGTTATATTTTAGAGTTCCAGCTATTTGACCAAATGTTTTATGCCTTTTAAGATGTGAATAGTGTAATAAAAAGCCACTCTGATCGGTAAGTTGGTGAACCAAGACGCAATATTCTTGAAATCGCAGTTCTTTCATTCAAATTTCAAGTTTTTAATGTGGTGTAAAAGGACAGTTCATTAAATGTGAACTTCTTAATTAATACTTTGTTGCATTAAAACAAAAACAGAGATTCAAGGTTGTAGTTATTTATATACTATAATGTAATTCTTTATGCTGTCAGAAGTAAAATGAGTTTGACATCTCTGGTTTAGTCAGATAATGGAGAATAAATTGTAATCTTTCAACACTGTGAAGATGAGTGAAGACGTGCCAAAGCATGAATGATGACGTGTGCTGGGAAAAACCAAAGCTGCCACCTTTAAAATAAAAGCTAAGCAGCATGATGTCAGGGTTGCGTGTGGCTGGCTGATCGCACAATGTCCACGTCTGATGCAGGAGACAAACACACACGTTCACTACAACTGTAATGATGATTAGTCATCTGCCAGCACAATAAGTACCTGCAAAGAAATAATCCCGATGAGTCAGTTTTAATCAGAAACTCTGAGTTTTATATATTTCAGTGTTTTCCATTTCTGTAAAAGTGAATTTAGATTTTTATAGGCTGTTGGAGGACAAATAAGTTATCTCATAATGTTGTTATCTACTCTAGAAAGTAGGAGAGCAGTTTTTGACTGCAGGCGTAAAAAAAAAAACAAAAAACAAAAAGGACTTATGTCACTTGTTGGGGGTTTTGTTGTTGTTTGTTTTTGATTGTCTCTGGTAATGTGTGTTAGATATGCTTCTGTTTCTTATGAGTGATTTTGTATTATTAACAGAGCAATTCAGGAGATCCTTCGTTCGCACAAGACTGATCAGCACCTCCCAAATTCACAAATTCCAGTTTAGTTTTAATTTATATAAATTGAAATTTTAACTGAAACCTTCCTCTGCTATTTTGCACTTATTTCTCATTCGTGTGTGATTTAATTCCAATGCGTTATAGTTGTCTGAGTGGAAGTGAGGTGGATGTTTTCATATTTTAATGAACTCCTGCCAACTGAATTTCCCTTCGGTTATGAATAAAGTGCTATCTATCTATCTATGTATCTATAAGTTGTTGAAGAATAGTTTTCACTTCTGCGGCAACTAATGGAGATCCTGAAACACGAAACAATAAAAAGAATAATCAATGTTAGACTTATTGTCCCCTTTTCAACTAAATCAAACCAGATTAAATATTGGAAATTAGTAGTTGAAGCCTTGTAGTAATCTCAGCTGCGATTCTTCAGTTTTTCCAACAGAACCTTTTTTTGTTGATCTGAAAAAAAACTTTGATTAATATATGTTAGTTAAACATGATAATCTGAGGGGGTTTACCTGCTTTGACATAACCCACGACTCCTCCTGAGGACACCAGCAGGGCATAGCCGAAGCCAATCCAGTCCAGAGCCATCACAACAAACTGCAACTAAAACTGCAACAAACTACAACCTGTAAGAAGAAGAACATTAATACGAGGCGTCCTGCTGCAGCGGAGTCTCCGACACACATTCAAATACAAAACGGTTCCAAAACGAAGGCTTTAAAATCCGTTTCTACCTTTAAAGCTGTTTCACTCAGTGTATTTCCTGCTAGTTTTCACCTATAGTGGGCGTGGACTAACAAACATCACTTCCGGTGCCTTTCAAAAAAAAAAGTATGATTTCGATTTTGAACTAAACTTAATTTCAACTGAAACGTTTAAATGTTTCAGATCAACCACACATCATACAATAATTATTTATAAATTATAACATAATTTCAATTAGGAGCCGTGTCTCTGCTCTGTTCTGTAAAGACTTTCACTCAACTGTAAATATAATAATTTGGTTTTATACATTTGTGATTGAAAAAGGTTGAGCATTGACAATAGAGTAATTTTTATCCATTTAACTCTGAGCGGTCACATTTTAAAAAACGAATTATTATAAATTTGTAAGGTTTGTAATAGTGCATGAACATAGGCTCATAGTGAAAACACTAAAAGCAATTAAATGACATCCCAAATTAAAAAGAGTAACTTTTGCAAGCTCAGTATCCAAGTTTTCAATATATAGAGAGCACTTGTGCATCTTGTTAAAAACGTGACAAGTGGATTGACAGAATGACATGTACACGTATATGAATCTTGCAATTTGATTTGTTTGCTTCTATCAGAGGTGCTCCTGTTTCATGTTATATGATTAGTGCATTATTGTTTGTTACTTGAAAGAAAACAGTTTTTTTTCCCAAATTGGGGGAAAAATGTTTCATAGTGTAAAATGTCAAATCTATATGAACGGAATACACTTTTGAGGTTTGTAGTTTTCATCTTACCATCTTTAAAAAAGCTATGAAAGAAGTTAAAGTGAATTCGTTCTGTGAAAAACCAAATGCTCCACAAATTAAATAAAAAAAAATCATTCTACTATCTGCAAGTGATCAGAAATCTGTGGCATCATCGCAGCAACCTAGCAACTTCTTTGGCCATCAATGAAAGGAAAAACAACAAAGTGGGTGAATAAAAACATTTTATTGTTCATCTTTTATTTTTTCATATCCTTTTTCTTCTTTTTGGGTTTGCTTTCATCTTCTAGAACAACTTCTTCTGCCATGATACGGACTCTCTTTGTCTTTGAAAGTTCCTGCAGGAGTTCTGAAGACAGAAGACAGAATATCTTTACATCTCTGTTTTGAGCATCAAGTGGTGATATTTTCCATAACGTTTTGCCTTTCTATAAGCCCAAAATGAAATTAGCGTCCCTGTTTGCATGACTTCACCTGCAGATGATGTTGCCTCAGTTTTTTCTGCTTTTTCCGAGACCTGCTGCTCTGATGAAGGTTTCCACACAGTCAGACACGTCAGCCGAGCTTCTGTGTTCACTTCCCCTAAGAGGGTGGGACACTCCAGCTCCTGCAGGATGAACCAGCAGCACAAGATTATCACCAACTGTTACACATGTACAATAAATATTGGGCTGGTAATGATGACAAAGCACCTACTAATTGTCGTTAAATCAAGTCCCACAACAATTAAAACAAGATGCTAACAACTGCGTCTTGATTTTTTTTTTAAATATATAGGTTATTATCATATACAAAATGGGCTACTGTGGTTTATAACTTTATAAATATCTTACTTCAACATGTGACACTTTCTGCTGTTCTCTATGTTCCATTATGAATAAAATATGGCGTCATGAGAAAACGCCAATTACTGCATCCTGGTTTTAAGTGTATGTCTTCAGATGCTTTTCCTAACTGGAGTCGTCTTTCAGCTGAAGATAAAGTAAATGAGGTGATATCCACATGCCTCTTTCAGATGGATTTTCCACATTTTGATGAAGCCGTCATTTGAACCGGTCACCAGCATGCAGTAGTCGTCCATCATCACACCATCAACAGCTTTTACTCTGAAAACACAAAACGTACCAAATGAGTTCCCATCCTGACGGCGGACATGAGGATAATCTGACACGCTGGGAGCGCAAGAACTGACTTCACCTGGTTTCATGAGCCTTGAACTCGCACTCCCATTTCATCTTGCCCATGTGGCACAGCCTCACGTGCTCATCGTCTCCCGCGACGGCCAAGACGGAGTTCTGAAAGAGGAGTTCGGAGCTGAAGGGGGCTTCGACTCGCCAACATTCATGACCAAAACAGACTTCTTTGAACACTTTCCACCAAATAAAATTTATAAGGCGCTGCAAAAACATGTTTAACTTTTAAAATGAGAACAATAAAGCTGACGGGGTTAGATACTGCATCTTGCATTTATGATGTTTTTAAATGCAGTGAGCATCAGGTTGTTGCGTTACATTTTTAGCCGTTTGGGCTTTTCAGGACATTTTTTGTTTTTTTTTTAGCAATTGTGGTTTTTATAGTCCATTTATTGATGGATTCAGCAGTTTCTAGCCATTTTAGTTGTTTGTACACTTAATATTTTGGGGATTTTCGGTGTTTGAGCATATTTTGTTTGTTTAGCAATTTCAACAATTTTACCTTTTATGGTCATCTTTAAATAGCTGATTCTGCAATTTGAGCTGTTTTATATATTTTTGTCTCATCCTGTCATTTTAATCATTTTTGTTGGTTTTACAATTTTTGTGCACCTTTTAGCCCACTGCAGAAGCTTTAACTGATTTTTTTAATACAACCTTCTCTCATGGTTTTCAGCTATTTCAGCCTCTATATTGTAAACTATTTTAGCTGGTTTTGACTTTTTACAAAATATATTTTAACTTCTTTAACTTTATCAGCCCATCGCAGCCAGGAGATAAAAATCCTTTTAAAACTGAGTCTGACATACATACAGAATGAAAACAGAACAAAAATGATTATTTACCTATAATTGATAAGCTTCAGGGAGATATTACAGACTCAAAAAGCAGAATTTGGTTTGAGCAGATAGAACAACATCAAAACTACCATCAGAGGCTGTCTGTCCAGAGGAAAGACAGAAAATGTAATGGGATCGGTTCTTCGTCTATTAACTTGATAACGTGTCACAGAAGAGGAATGGGTGAGTAAAACCCAACCAAATGTAGTGCACCGTTTCACATGATGTTCAGATGACTCACATTTAAGAACTTTATGGACGAGATCCTCTTGGGGTTTGTGATGGTTCCTGACACGGAGGCCGTCTCCAGGTCATAGACGTTCACTGTGTCGTCCAACACCACCACGTATTTATCTCCATCTGGAGACCATCTGACAATATGTGCGTCTGTGCCAACAAATGAATGAATGGATGAAAACAGGGTTTTTTTTTTTTTTTGTTGTAATCGATACAATTCTTTAAATTTCAAGAGAAGTAAGGACTCACTCTGTTTTATGTTTTTGATGAACGCTGATCTTCCTGTAATGAGGTTCCACGTCCTGAAATAAGGGACGAATACAAAAATGTGGATTATTTCTGTATTAAAATCAGACTGACTTTATGGGATCTCTTGGAATCATACCGGAGAGTTTTATCAGTCCCGACTGAAAGTGCAAGTTTCCCAGAAGGATGAACGGACAACGACGTGACGTGGCCTCTAAAGTGAAATGACGAGGTTTGAATAGTTGACGCATTCAGTATATTTAATGTGAAACTGCAAGTTTTTTTCTTTAGTGTGCTTACTTGTGAGCCTTGATAGATTTCAGACACTCCCACTTCTTTGTGCTCCAAACACACAACAGTCCATCTTCTCCTCCACTCAGCAAATGAGATGAGCTGTAAAACTCAAGGCAAGAGATGCTGCCTGCAAAGAAGAAGCGATTGAAGCTTATTTATCCACTATTTTATAAATCATAATAAAAATGCATCAAACACATAAGAGCGGCGTATCACTTTACACACATATATCATGAAACCAACTTCCTCACCGTCATGGTGCTGCAGGACTCCGTGCTCGGTCTTCTTCTTCATGTCGTACAGCTGAATCGTCTCATCTTTGCTCCCCGTAACGACAAACCTCTTACTGGCAGCAACCGCTGATATGGAGGCTGTATGAGCGTGATGTGTGAAGTCTGGCTTGACTGTCCACTCCTGCACACACAAAAAAAAAAAAAAAAACCTCAAGAAAGTCCAGGTTTCTGCAGGTTTTCATTTCATACGTTTCAAATTCACTCTGAATGGAGTGATAGAATTTCACCTCTCAACTTGCAGGAAAAAAGAATTAGCGTTAGAAAATGATCTGCTGTGGTAACCCATAATGGGAAAGAGCAAAAACAAAACTTAGAATTACAAATCAAATTCAGCCCAAATGTAAATCATTGTTTATCCAACTCCACATCTTACAGCATCTGGATGGTATTAAGGACAAAAGTACAAACTAAACTAGTTTAACAATTCATTTAATAGTGTATCAGTTGCTATTTTGATCATTAGACTAAAACAAGTAATATTTAATAGGTTGTGTTTTAGAGTGTATGTTTATTTAGCTGTGCATTTGCTTTGTATTTGGTGTAAACTTCTGTTTGATGAATTCCGATCAGATTTCAGACCACTACAAACGTCTTAACGCTGACACACACGGAGAAAACACTGGCATTTAGACACGACTGCAACACTGCACTCTATCTTACCTTTTCCCCGGTTTCTACCCGGTACCCGAAGGTGATCTGCTCGTAGCTGCCAGCCAGCAGCTCCAGCACCGCCATGCCGCCGAGGCCTCAGCTAACCGGACAAGCTGCTCGTTTCAAACTCCAGATCTTCTTTTCACTCCCCGACAAAAACGAGTGATCTGCTTTCAGGGCCAACGGCTGGCTGTCCAAACACAAACCCGCACGAGAAACGCCGTGAAACCAGACCTGTGAGATTTGTACTAAAACATAAAACAGGAGGCAGAGCGTGCTAAACACAAAACAACGTGTGCCCACCGCGCATGCGTACAAGCCACTTCCTGAAATCTGACGCACGTAGAATAAATTGTTTGGACAAATTTGGATGTTGATCAAACGTCGTTTATTCTATGATGAAAATAAACACGACTCGAATCCATATATTGACCAAATAAACATGCACATGAGATGGAAACTGCAACAGACTGACTGAAATGCTGATTAAATTCAAAATTAGCAAATTTTATATATGAAAGAAAAATGATAAATTAACAAGAAATGACAAATGAACTACTCTAAATATTCTAATCAATCGACAACTCTTAAACTGACTGTAGTTTCAATTTAATGTTAATTTACATCAGTATAATTAACAATTTATTTCTTTAATTTGTTTTGGGTTTGGACTCAAACCGATATATCACTACAGGAGGACAAACCACTGCACAGCCTAATATTTAAATCAACATTTGCCTTACACTCAACTATAATTATTTATCAAACAATTATAGTCCTGGGAAATCACATATGTCTAACACTAGAGGCTGAATCCTAGTTGTTGTTTATTTGCAATTTGTGAGACGACAACTAATCCTTCTATTTACCGATTGGTAATCATTTATAATATAATAAACTAATTTAACTTTGAGCTCAGACTACAGGAGGGGTCGGGACCAAACCCGTTTGTGATTGGATGATTCCTTTGCAAACGTCATGATTGATGTCTCGGATAACTGTCTCCATTCCAGGGTGTTTTTTTTTTTCTCTCTGAGGATGCAAACAGAGAGGAACTTTTTCCACAGAACGGAAACATGTCGAGGAGGTGAGTCCATGATGCAAAATGACCGAGATTTATGCGATTAGTTTGTGTTTCCAGGTTATTTTGTTTCTCACTTTCTGTGCAGAGTCTGTGTCCTGCGGAAATGTTTGTTCAGACTTGATCTAACAATCCTGCATATCTTGAAATGTTTGATGTGGACATGCATGCATCCTGGAAAATGCAGTTATTTTGAAAGAACAATTTGCTTAAAAGTCAATTTTTCTTTAAAAAACAAAAAAAACAAAACAAAAACAACAACGGAAACTTTGTCCTCCCTGGTTCAGGAGAGACAGTTGTTGTACGGATCACAGGTTTGCCCAGAGGATTTATGGAGGAAGTGTGAATGAGGGAAGTGTCTGGATGTGATTACAGAGCTGGATTATACAACCATGCAAACAGAACGTCTTCAGAAAAAGTTGCTACCTTGTGATACTTATTAATGTTCCCGTGCTGAATTAAGAACAGAGAAGTTTCTGTGTCAGTGTGTGTCCCCTTCCTGTCATTTGCTTCTTACTCAACACTTCTCCAATGTGTCAAAGTTTGATTAAAGGCATAAGCCAGTTTGGGTGTGGCTGATAAAGTTAGTTGAACAGACTTTTATTGACACTTTTTAAATAAATGATGATCCACAATAATGTGAGTTTTAGAGTTTGTGGTGTTAAATAACTTCATGTGGAAGTTTTTAGGTCATATTACACATTGTGTATAATGCCAGGCAGTTACGACTTAACGATAGAGGTGGGGACATTACCTCCTTGTTGCCATTGTGTTGTTTAGCAAAGAATGAACCGAAAGGATGAGAAGGTTGTAAAAAAAATGGTCACAAGATAACCACAATAAAAAAAAATGCAATTTGCATTTTCAAGATCATCTTCTTCATTGCAGAGGCAATGGCATTAATTAGAATCTTCAAATGATGACAATAATTAATATTCTCTTGGTTTCATTGGAAAGAATTACAGGTACATTCTGAAAATGTTCATAATAACACATTTTATATAAGCAGCCAGTAAAAAGTGTGGTCCCAAAATCCTATATTTTATACTTCCTTTCATATTAATGCTATTTTTGAGATTTAATGAAGCAAGCTTTTACTAATAGTTTAAAAAACTGTAGTCATGTGGATTGTAAGTAATCTGATAAATCCTTGATCTCATTTAAATTTGGTCATTTGAACAATAATATCTAAATAAATTATCCTATTCTGATGGAAATTACAATGACACTAGAGTGTCATTGTATCCCTGTTTATGATGCGTTCAGAGTCCATGTAAACAGCACATTGAATTGCTTCCTACTACTACTCTACTGCTGGAACGATGTTGCATAACTCCATCACTGAATGATACATTCAGTGTTTTAAGGGGGGGAGGGGGTGGCGTTTGCAAAAAAAAAAAAGTGCTCTTTACTCTTCAAGATCATATTCTGAACAAAGCGAACACTCCATTAATGCGGGTGGACTCTTGAGTAAAGGACTTGGTTTAACTGTAACCCTGAGCTGGATGTGTGATCATGTGTTCACGTCACAAATGGTACATTTTGCAATGCATGATGGGAGAGGGGTAGTGCATGTGTGGTATGAACCTACACATAAATCTGATCATTTTTATCATGGGACAATCTGATCTGATCTTGTAACCAGAAGGAATTAAATCAGATCGACAAATAAGTGACTGTGTAAACACAACTAGTGCTTCGACACATTCGCCCCAACCTTGCAAATACTATTCCACACTTTTCGTGAGATATTCAGCACCAGGTTGAGGGTCTTTTGCTTGAACACGTACTGCGTGGCTCATTTCACTCCAGCTTCACATTGTTTAGAACTGTGAAATATTTCTTTATACACGTATCACAGCAAACATGTCTGCAATCAGTTCGAAACGAAACTCTGCAGAGTGTTCCTGTTTTGTAACTTGATATTTTTTTACGCAACGATGGTTTTAGTTTTTGTATTTTCTTGCAACTTCCTATTCACTTCCTGTGTCTGCCAGGAATTAATTAAGCAAGACATTCTCATTAAAATGGCATCGTCACCTTGCTATGATGGCGCTTGGATCATCATG
>OMNM01002274.1:33380-44483 GCA_900302745.1 Parablennius parvicornis | reverse complement strand
GTGACTTTGAGCCCTGTCAAAAGACAATTTTCTGATACGCTTTGGGGTCAGACAATAATTATCTATCTATCTATCTATCTATCTATCTATCTATCTATCTATCTATCTATCTATCTATCTATCTATCTATCTATCTATCTATCTATCTATCTATCTATCTATCTATCTATCTATCTATCTATCTATCTATCTATCTATCTATCTATCTATCTATCTATCTATCTATCTATCTATCTATCTATCTATCTATCTATCCTTCAAATTGTAATATATACTATGATCAGTGACTTAC
Organism: Parablennius parvicornis; assembly: GCA_900302745.1. NCBI lineage: Eukaryota > Metazoa > Chordata > Actinopteri > Blenniiformes > Blenniidae > Parablennius > Parablennius parvicornis. The sequence continues at coordinate 44,191 of OMNM01002274.1, read as the reverse complement.
TGTAAGTCAACACTGACCTTTGACCGTGTTCTTGTTCCAAATCAATCATGCACATTAAAAATCCAGCATTGCCAGCCACCCGGTAGATAATTGCAGTTACACAGAGAGCACCCTGTTTTTTCCTTCTGTGGAGATGTTTGTTTCCCATATCTTCTTTCAAGCGGCGGAAAAAAAAGAGTTGTTGATGCGATGCTGTACTTTAACTACATAATGTTTGTGCTTGTCTCTAACAATTCCGAGACCCAAATTTGAACTCTCGGGCCGTTTTAATGGATATGTATCATTAGATTGTACTAGAAAAAAAAAAAAGTGAAACTTTCATTGCATTATGTGTCATATGGCATCTACTGTCCTGGATTTACAGGAGTTTATTGTATTTATTTTATTTCTGAGCTTATATGGGATGTAGCAATAGAAAAAAGTACCTGAGGGTCATGAGGATGCCTTTTCCCTGCATGATCATGACTTCTTTTATAAAAATGATGTTTTACCCAAACACACACTTCCGACAATTAATTGTTAATATAGTAACACAAATTGAAATAGTAAAGAAATGTTTAACCTTTGCAACGGACCATATTTACAGATAACTACTGCGACGGGAATAATTGTGCATGTTATTGCCCATGGATTCCAATCAGCCATTAATAATGTCTTATAATGTGGAAAACACTAGCATGCCAAATCACCAAATGACTTTTATAGTTTAGGTGCAAGTATATGAGGATGTTTGGACCATGCTGAAGTGGATGGTTTTCTGTGAGTATTGCTCTGCCATTTGTCAGACAGACAATAAGCCTGCACCAGATAGTGTCCTTGCTCATGTAGTACATATTTCTTTTTCCCAAGGTTACAAGTGAGAAGTATTGAATATTTCACACCAAGCATATGTCACCTGCAAGCTAAACTCTATCTCAATTCAATGCTCCTTTACCTACTCGAAACAAAAGTGTAATGTGTTTCTTGGTTTACGGTTGAGACAGTTTTTCTGCATCAAGATATCAGCTATGATAATATGACTCAGAGATGTAGTGAAAGGGAACATTTACTGAGCTGAGTGGGTCAAATCCTGTGACACACATTGTATCCTACATGGAATAAACCTTGTGAACTTTTAATATACAACATTTTTGTGTCCGTTGATTCATCTTAGCAACCGAGCTTTTCTATACTTTCTGCAATGCATTGTACTGACAGTACTGTGCAAGTGAAGATGACAACAAATTGAAAGGATGCTCCTCTTTTTACTGCACAGAGGGGAATAATTGAATCTGCAAGTGGTTTATTGTAGATATCTAAATCCCTTTCTAATCGTACAGTTAATATTTAAGTTGAATCAACTATCAATTAGATGTCCAATGCCTCGAAAAAGCAAAGACTTCAACATGATGTATGTTGAAATGTAGGGTCCAAGATACTGGACATGTGCTCATATCCAATGTGTCGATATTCTTAAAACAAAATAATGGTGATTACTGATGCCAATCCTGATGAAATGAGGAATCAACAGATGCGTCAACTCGTCAAAATAATGTGTCCACAGATTCCGTCAATTTCCCACTTTCCATTCATTCTGTATATGAAATGCACCTCGGTCTTCTTCTCTAAAGATTCCTTACAAGTATGTTTAAGTTGTATAGACATGAAACCGAGTTAGATGACATAAGTAAAATATCTGGGAGGATTCTAGGAGGTTTCTTAATATGCTTTATTTCGTGTAAAACCTTCTCTCTGATATTAGATTGTACAAACATAAATTACATATTAGCTATAATGTCTTTTATGAGCTCTCTTCTCAAAGATGACTGGACTTTTTGAGACATTAAAACACACCCTATATGCCAGGCTCCCAACCAAGACTAAATGGGGACTTTTTCACTCAGTTCCACTGAAAAGCAGCAGTTGTACTTTGTGGACAGATTTAGAAGTAATGCTGCTCCAACTGCTAACTGTTTAGGAGCTTAGTAGAGCCGCCCACAAGGCAGCATCTTCCTTATTAGGAAATGCCAACCATTGATTCTTCAAAAACATTGAAAACCAGGCATTTCAAGAGATTTATAAAGCACCTTTGGAGGTTGAGGAAAGGATATCAGAGCTAATGGACAATTGGTCACTCTTACCAAGACCTGGCCTAAATCAATCTTAAACTTTCTAATTACTGAGACCATAGTGTCAAGTAGTTTTTGTGCTATTTTCAACTTGTGGGTACTCACTGGCCTGATTTAATCTCAAAGCCAACTAGCCGCTTGCTATGATTTCAGTAACTTGCAGATTGAACAGGTTAATATATTAAAAATAAAGCAAAAAAAGACGACATTGAACTGTTCCTGTAAGGCATGCATGTGTTTAATGATAACTACTAACTACAAAAAGGCTTTTTTTTATTGACATTTTTTTATTTTGTTATTAAGGAACTATATGTTTTCCACACATTTCCCATCAGATGTGTTGAAGCTCCTGGGTGGCAGCCTGAACTGCTTCAGAGTTTCTGCCAGTGTGAAGGAGCAACAACTATACCAAGGTCCTTTTGGATCACTAAATCCATCACTCTGTCACGCACAGTGAGGTCTTAAACCCTCAGTCACTTGCATCCACAAGCTCATTCTTTCGGTCACTACCCAGAACCCTCATGACTGTAGGTCAGTGACAAACACAAGATTGACCAGAAAACAGAGAGCCTCAAGTGATGCACAAAATCAGCAGTCAAACTCACTGTTCCTCTTACTCCCACTTCCTGGCACACCTGAACTCTCTTCGGCTTGGACCATATGACCCCATTAAGGGAGCCGCCTGCCACTCTTGCAGGAAAGAACTGTGTCTGCGGAAATGGAGGTGTTGTGTGAGCCTGACAGTCTATAATAAATGTATTTTCCCTCAAAAGAAATGCAAATGTATGCACCAAATGGCCCCCAAAATCTAATCAGATCATCTACTATAGAGGAGTGTACGACAGGTTTCTAGGGGAAACCTGTGGTGTAAGTATGAGGTTTCTGGCATGTATTGTTCTTGAGTTATTATGTTCTCATGACTGTGCCCACACATACAAAATGCCACAGTGATGCATAAAGGGCCACATCTATTGCGATGAAACAAGGCACAGTGTCTAGCACTGATTTCTCACATTATTGCTACACATCCATCATCGGGGTTTGTCTCTGCTCTTCTTATGAATTGGAATCCCTGGGCTGTGCTATTTGTCAATAAAACTATCAGGAAAGTGCTGTTAGGTTTTGATGAAACACGAGCTTTAAACGGCTCGTTGTACATACAGGAATTGAAAAATTATAACTGCCACCTCTCACATGAATTATCACCGTGTGATGGAGGGCTGGATTGAATGATGGCTAATCTCCACTGAAAACTGTAGTTTCATTGATTGTGTTTATTCACACAATATATGTATTCATACTCTGACCTAATATATTCAAACCTTCCTCAGGAGCAGTTTTTTTTATCAAGCAAAAAGATTACAATGTAAGCTGCCTGATTTCTTTTTTTTTTTTTTTTTATAATCAATCATTAAGCAAGTGGATATCATGAAAGAAGTGCATCTGGATGAGAATTCCAACCTGAATGCTGAAAGCTCATTTCTTGCTCTTTCCATATTCACAGAAACTAAAATGACAAGGTTTAGAGAAATGTTAAAGACATCCACAGTGACTGAGAATATACATATATTTTACTCATGATATGTTATGAAACGTTTTTGAAGATATAATTCTGTTTGCATTCAGTTATAACCAAATGAGACGCAGGTCTTAACTCTGACATAGTTCGTAAATCAGTCACACAGTAAATCCTGCAAGGATAAAAGACGAGGAAGAATGTAGTCAATCTAGAGTATCAAACTGGCACAAGGGCTTTATTGTTCATTCATAGCCTATAAAGTTTGAAATCATATGGTTTCTTCAATTGACATATTGGAGTAGGGAAAAAAATAAGCCACGCACAAAAAATTGAGGACGTTTGTATTTTGAAGATTATTGGCAATATATCTTGGAACAATAACAATGGACAGCCTGTTTGCGTCGATCTTCCACTGTGCCACATTTGTAAGGATTTATGGGACGACCAGCAATCAGGAGTATGTGGGGAGGGGAAAATTTGCCAAATCTTCAAACAGCTTTTCTTTGTAGTTGACTCAATGAATTCATTCATTGAACAAACAGGAGCCCCAGGAGTGTGTGGAAGAACCATCCACATCAGCCTGGCACCTCCACCCCATGGTGGTCACAATCCCAGTCACACACTGGGGTGGGATTGGATCCCACTTGTCAATCGGCATGTGTCACAGCCAAGTTGGTTTTCCTGGTCACTTTGACACGAAAAGCACGCCAAAGCTTATCCCACAAGCGTTCGATGGGTTTGAGGTCAGGACTACTGGCAGGCCGATCCTTCCTCCCCACTCTGAATTTCTGTGGCCTCTGATGAACTCGATCTGTGAGGGTGAGAGTTGCCATCTTAGACGATTGAGTATGGTCCCAGACTCTCAGTATTTAAGATTGCATTCTGAACTCACACCCACCCTTAACAAATATCCTTATTTTTTTTTTTTTTTCATCAAAATTTAGTTAGAAACGGTCCCCCCAAAAATGTACCATTTATTGTGTTCATACTGTGCACACAAGTCAACCTCAGTGTTGCCTGAAAGAAAAAGGCTTTTTCTTCAGGTTTATAATGCATCAAAGGATAAAATTGAGGCTTTTCTACTACAATTTAGCATATTTCTAGAGCAAAACTAAATTGCTTTTAAATGTGTCTGAGAAAAGATTGCAGTCAAAATTTTAATGTCAGCGTACTTGTCCAAAGAAACACTTTCAATATACTCTATCATTTCAACATGGAAGCTGCGCGCACATTTTATTTAATCCTCCGAATGTCCAAATGACTTCAAGTTGTAAATCATAACTTCAAGATTGGATCGTCTTGGAAGTATGTTTTCATCCATCCAGTGGATAGATGCAGAGTACAAATTGAACAGGTCTATGTAGAAACTAGAAATACTAATTAATCTCAAATGTGTTTATAAATATTAGAGAAAACTCATGCACAGACCATGAAAACATACAAACTCCACACTGAAACATCCTGAACCAGGAATCAAACCAGGGAATTTATTTCTGTGCGGCAAAAGTACCATGTAATAATTGTAAGTAATTGAAGCATGAAATCCAGTTTGTAGTGTATCACGGTAACATTTTGCTGAAAATAAATTAAATGTTTGTTTTGTTTTCCCCAGTTGTACGTTAGAGGCAGAAACAAAGTGAACGACTCGGACTCGCCCTCTCTGTCCGAATGAATTTCTCCTTTTTAAACTGGAGAACCGGTGCTATTTTAGAAGCATCTAATAAGATTAAGAGGTGAGTGCCATATAACTCTCTCACCCATGACTACCCGTTTGAAACACAGAAAGAAGCCATTTCTATGGAAATGAAATGTTTACACGCATGGGAGAAGTCCATTATCTGCCATTTCAAAAATGTTATGTGCGCAGTTGCTTCCTGAGGATTTTTTTTTTTTTTAACCTCATATTGCTCTCAGCATTTTCTTCCTTGTTTTTCTATTTTTTTCCCTGTGCTCATCCGCAGGAAAAACAAATGGTGTAAATGTCCCTGCGCCTGATTAAACATGAACCTTTTTCTTTCTCCTCCACGTCTCTATACCACTGGAGAGCTAGCCCACTAGCGTCTCCCCCGAAGTACCTCTTTCAGAAGCTGAATGGGGCCTTTTTCACCTTGAAAGCATTTAAATGGAGTTGGTTGGATTGGGCCCTTTTCTCTCCACTCTCGCAAGGTGAGTCAGGAGTTCAATAGTGTTTTGTGGAGCGTGAAGTTATACAGAGGAAGCGGTGTGTCCACTGCAAGAGAATGAAGTGATCGTAATGCATTGACAACGCCACTCGTCTCCAAGAAAGAAAACCGTGTCTCTTGAGAGGAGATGTCTTTGTGATGTTTAGCTTTGATTTTAAGAGTCCTTCAAAAGTGTCCCAAGAGGTATGGTACACTTTGAGATTTAAAGTACAATTTTGATGTGGGAAAGCACAGCAAGACAGGAAGTGTGATACAAAGCTGAGACAATTATTCCCGTGGTGCTTGTGCATTGCAGACTTCGGAGCCAGCAGGGCACCTGGCTTCTCAAACTCAATGAGACATAGGGCAACAGTCCGGGTTGAGGGGGGCAATACCCTCCGCCTTAAAACAGATGGGGTGGCATACTGTGGCCTGTCTACATGGGTGGTAGAGGGCAGCCTTTTTGAGAGAAGATGCACATACATCTTCTACAGCCTTGCACCGTGTACCTGCTCCTCATATGTGTTACCTCTCCAGATTACAGTGTTGGCTTCAGGAAACACATTCATTTCTGGCCTGTCACATCTCCACAATGCATCCATTTGAATGATGCAACACTAGAAATGAGAGGGAGCTCAGGAAACCAATAACAATGCTTCAATTTGACACACATGCTGCTGCATTGAAATTTTGCACTTTTTCAATTTGGCTCTGCAAAAATGGTCCAAAAGTTACATTCACCTTTTTCCATCATGAAAAAAAAAATATTATTCAATCCGTATATATATATATATATGTATGTACACGGATTGAGCCAAAGGCAACCATTTACTGCTATAGGAAATTGCCTATGTCGCCTTAAGGCGAAAATGTACCATTATGGGCTCACCGAAGGAGAATACATTTTTAGAGTTTAGAGTGTGCATTTATGTATATATAATGTGCAAAAACATCAAAGTTTTATTTTGATCTTTGCAATTTAATGAAGACAAACAAAGATCCAACATAGTTTTCATAAATGCTTGTGTATTTCTACTAATGTTTGTATATTAAAGCCACAGGTAGAATGAAACACTAGATTTTGTGAAAAAAAAAAGTTTATTCCAGGATAATAGAAGACAAACTCACATCTAACTTTTAATAACTTTCTCTCAATAAAAAAGAAAAAAAATCCCAGCTTTTCAAGCTAAAGACTAGTGATGGATGATGTGTAGCAACCATGAATGTAATACACATAACACAGATTCAAAGGTCAGAACAGTTTGCTGAAATTCAAAGCTGAGCTTATGCAGTGAACGTGAGGCCCTCGGGAAAATGGCATGATCTTCAAATGATGGAGACCAGACTGAGAAGATGCATGGAGGCCCCACTTCACCAGTTCCACACTGACCTGTAGCCTATCAGTTTGGAGAGAAAGGGTACAGTAGATGGAAGTACCTCACATATAAACGCACAGTGAACCTACAGTGCATAGAACATGTCAAATTGCATAAACATTGAGCAAATGATGGAAATGCATGCCAAAAAGACGATGCTTAGGAAACAGGACACGTGAATTAAATGAATGGAAGAAATGTGGATCAAATGCTTGATTTGATTTGACACCAACTTCTTGTTTTGCAAATGGTCCTGTTGACAATAAGAGTTGCACATGGACAATTATGGATTGTTTCACAGTCATTAAGAAAGTCAAAAGTTAACTGCAAATACAATCTTAAAAACCTACTTTAAATGTACTTTAATTATGTGTTTGTTTATGAGGAAAGCAGATGTACTGTTATATACACTATAATTTGTTATTTAGTGACCTATAACCATTTTTAACACAAAGTGACCAATCATAAGAATGTGGTTAGACAAGTGTATCTTTTAATTTTAAGGTCTTTTAAGCATTAGACCAATAAAATCTGACTAAAAGAGTCAAATTTTTCAGTTCCCATGAGTAGGCTCATTTATGTCTACTTCAGGGTGTTTTGTTGTGCCAGTTCAGTTACAGCAAGCAATCCACCGCACAACTGTATATTTCGAGTTTCACCAGCAGAACTACATAGGCATAGTGTTTGTTGTTTCAAAGATAGTGATGAACTCAATTAAATAACTTAGAGCTTTGTAATTAATTGCCTAATGATTAGATTTTAATGTTTGATACTGTATATGAAGCTGATGTTTTTTTCAATTCAAACTGATTTTGATCGAGAAATGAATGAAAGAGTCGACTTATGTTATCTTTTTTTTCACTTTTAGGTTGAACAGTTGTTGTTCAAAGCCCTGTTTACAGAACATTGAACAGTGAAAACACCATTTTTTTTTTTCAGAAAAGTTTCCTGTTTACATGGCAACATTTTGAAAATGATGTGGTTAGCAAGTCCCAGGAGAATATGGACTAGGAGTCATGCCACTCCAGAGGCCGCCTTTGTTGTCATTCTCCTCGGGTTAGGGTTAGGGTCGCACATGTGCAGAAGAAATATTTATCACAGCAGTGCTGGGTATGAGCAGTATCACCATTTTAGAATAGTATGGAGACAGAGTCAGAGCATTTTCAAAACATTGTGTTTTTCCCCACAATTACATGAAGACAGTCAGAGCATTTTCGAAAAGTTTTACCTTGGGGAAGCATTTTCAAAAATGTGCATTTTCAGTTTCTTATAGTGCCGTTTTCGTGTAAAAAGACACTGAAAACTCAACTCAAACTTTCCATCTTCACTTAAGCAACAATATAGGAGTAGCAGTCACCTTGATATTAGCTCAGGTATGTTAAATGTTGGTGTGATTCCAAAGACATGAACTGCTTTGGTGATATGCAAATTTTTGCAAATGTAAATATTGTATACATCAAGGACCTTTTCCAGACTTCCAGTTTTTTTTATACTGACCTATACTGACAAACCAGAAGGATGGAATATGTTTTAGGCATCGCATCGAAATGAAAAGAGCTTTCTCAGGCACAATACAAAATGTTCCATGTTGAGGTGTTACATTAAAGGACGATGACGAGCATGAATTACTTGGATGCAACAATTATGTCTACATTATGCAAAAATAGTGATCTTTCTGTTTATGTTCATATTGCAGTTGATCAGCTAAAACACGCTATAAGGAACATCATTTGCAAACAAAAGTATTTCGGTGGGGGTTTTATGAAAAATCTACATCGTTCCTGAACTAAATGAAAGCGGTAGAAGAAATTCATGAATGACCGAAAGCCCTGCAAAAGTGTACAAGACTGAAAATACCTTATAATGAACGCTACAAACAAGTTAAAGAGTTGCTTTTCAGCACATTAACAGCAGCATCTCTACTCGTTGTCACATTAAAAACAAACATAATCAGAATTGATGCAAGACATAATTTTTTTTGCAACTCCATCCCAAACCAAATTACCTTTTGAAATGTGAAAAGTAAGTGCAATCTTTTACTAACTTTCAGTCACTTTTATCATACTGAATGGTGTTTTCACCAACATGGAAGATTCTTTATTAGATGTAGAGGTAATTTTGATATGAACTGTGTATCGGGAGTAGTGCAATGTGGCCAACATCAGTTGCTGGTTGTATTTTCATTAAAAAATATAACTAAATACAAATGTTGGTTGAGAAATGGGAGTATATATTATGATGGTGAAACTATGTGAATACTATCTGAAAATATATCTGAATAAACTATTTGTTTTCATGGAGATCACAGACAAATCAGTTCATATGTGGTGAAGGTTTGTGTTTGAGCCATCTACCGACCAACGTCCTCACCCCATGGCCCCTGTGATAATCACAACGACCACCAGATGCTGTACAACCCATATGTTTGGTTCATTTCTGAGGAAATTTATCCAAATAACAGTAGCACCTCAAACAATTGTGTGGATTTTCATATCTTCCAAAGACTGCAACTGTCATTGTATTGCTGGTCCCCGACTACCTCATGCTGTATTCATAAGTAATCTGAGATCATGCTTCCTTAATATCCATGAAAGCATGCCAACACCCGATCCTAATAACTCATGGAACTCAGCCAATGTGAGCAAAGAGAGGAGATGAACCAGGCAGAGACGAACCTCGCACACAAAAAGCCAAGGTGTGAGCTACTATGGATCATACATGGCAGTGTAAATGATCTCTGTGTACAGCGTTGTGAATTTGTTGCCATTTCCTGAGAGTCCAAATACCGTGATCTGCGTTCTGAAACAATGAGTTAAAACCAGCAATCTGCCGTATTGATTCTCTTATAGTTGAAATAATTGTGCTATCGCTCTTTCAAATTGTTGGTTTCAATATGTTTGTGAAAAGTATGGCTTCCGGCTGCCTTGTAATTGATGGCTGCCTTTGCAAGAACTGGATATTGAGACTCTGCTTGAATATGCATTTCTCCTCAACTCTCTCTTCTCACATCTTGTTATTTATCCTTTATCTGATTGATGAAAAGATAAAGGAAGTTGTAATCACAGCAAAAATTGAAAAAATAAGAATAAATCCAGAATAAATAATGCATATTGTTGTCTTTATTTGTATTTCTTTATGATTCAAGAATAAAACAGCTGCTTCTTGTTTATTTTTTCTATTGCATTTTTACCTCATGAACTGGAAGTAGAATAGAAATGCTCCAATCGATGGTTCAAATCTGAAGGACTTGCCAGTGAACTGGGCACCCTGAGGTGTTAGACGGAGGTTTGTCACGTATGCGGGTTTGGACTTTGTGGTCAGGACACATGTCTACTCTGTCTACTCTCGGTAAGGCTGAGCCTGCCTGGTGTCGAACACGCTGTCACACACACCATCTGTTACACTACCGGCTTGGACAAACACAGCTATGAGTAGGTAATGGTGCGGACAAAACTTCTGACCTTGACACTGTCTCCTATGTGTGATCAACAGCGAGAGAGAGGTAGATTGATGAGGCTCGGTAGTCCTTTTGATTTTGTGGGAGTTTTTTTTCCATGTGTGTGTGTGTGTGTGTGTGTGTGTGTGTGTGTGTGTGTGTGTGTGTGTGTGTGTGTGTGTGTGTGTGTGTGTGTGTGTGTGTGTGTGG
>OMNM01002274.1:11926-33354 GCA_900302745.1 Parablennius parvicornis | reverse complement strand
CATGTTGCCTGGAAACATGTCTGTCTCAGTGTGTGATGGGAGATGGGGTCTTTCTCTGCCTCTCTTATCTTATTCAACTTCAAAGATAAACATCAAATCGCCTCACTCGATAAATGTATTTCTTTTCTGACCTTATGCTAGACATCAAATGCCATTACACAATTACCTATGCCAAGTGCCCTTTTCTCATATGGTTCTCCATTATAATGGTATTTTCAATCTCCCATGAGGGTACTCTCTCCAGATGCACCGTTTTCAGATGGAATTTTAATTTGTGTCATAAAACTCAGCTCTGTAATGTTTGGCATTTAATAAAAAGCACTACAATCTTAGAAACATCTCCTTAATTTGCTAAATCAGAGTGGTGTAACTTCATACAGTTATTCATTTATTTTAATGACTAGGGCTTCTGAATAGTACTTTGTGTGGCTGTTCAGTGTTCACAAGGCACAGAATATGTGACATTAAGTTCTCTGAGGCTCCGCGAGAAGAGGAATGACACTGATAGCAGCATTTTTTGTTATTGTAATGATAAATAGCGTCATTACTGTGTATATAAAGTCATTTGGTACAATTAGTGCTAACGGTGTTCTTGAAGATTCCTCCGCACGTCATTAAAGTTCACCTTGACAGATTTTGTGAGGTCATTAATTTCTTGAAAAGCCAATTTATTATCTCCTCTTTGCACTTCTGAGAGACAGGGCTCGCGGTGGGTAAGGTCACATTCGGCATAAAATCCAAAAGTGCATTGTGGTTGTACTGTTAATATAATGTGCCCCCTTCTCTTGAATGCCACTGTTTCTGCACCGGATTTGCGAGAGGCTTGCACTACAGAGGCAACACATTACAGAAAGCAATATACATATAAAAAAAAGACTACACAACACTATAACGAGAGATGCTGACATGGGAACAATTCGACAGGAAAATTCTATTTAAAACAAAATTGTCTGATAAATGAGATCTATCTAATTTAAATGATTGTGTTCGGTTCACACACCCCTTTCATGCACACTCAATTTAGTCATTGTCCACAATTATTATTCGATCTACTGCTGTGAACACAGTGCCAAAAATGGTTTAAATTCACCCTGCGGATCAATAGCACCTGATACAGCCTATCTCTTTCTCATCTCATGGTGAGGCGCCACATTTATAATGCTATCGACAATATTGACCAGTATTGACGACCAGGCCAGTGGAAGCACTTCAGCCTGTGGGCGGGAATGACGTGTCATTTCTTCACAGCTGTACACCTTTTCTAATATCTCTCTCAACCATGAACATGGCAACCTGGACAGCTACGTTTAAAATGATTTAACTCAGCCCATTGTTGGTGTATTTGGTTGGTTGATGTCCATTGATCCACAGAATTCAAAGGGATTGAAGGTGGGAAAAGAGACATTTAGAAACCATACCAAATGAAGGAATGATGCATCAATGATGCATATTGTACACACACCTCTAGATAGACGTGTGCATGATTGTTACAAACTAAAATTTTATGTTTCAATGTTGAAAATCAACCACGGCAGATTGTTTCAAAGTTGGCTTGCAGTAATGATGTTGCACTTCTCTGAGATCAATGCACCATTAATTAGCCCTTTGTAAATTGATTGGGATATACAGTTGATTATAACAGTTACTTCCGACAGAGGAAGCTGATTGGATTAGAAACATTATGAGTGCTAGTATTCAATATAACAGGAGCATCACTTTGCCTCACTGCTGTTTCAAATATTATTAATGACAACGATAACAGGTAAATCTGGCTTGGTTGCATAATGATAATGACATGGTGGTGTTTTCTCTCTCTCTCTCTTCTGGCTGTACATGGAAGAGAATTGTCCAAGAAAATGTTTATGATTTAAAGCAACAGAAACTATACTCATAGAGAAGTACAGTAACAAGGTAATGATGTATAGAGTATTGTTTAGTGATGTCATTTTGTGGTGTTGTTGCTGGTGCCACATATTCCTTTTACTCCTGTATTTTCTTTTCCTTTATCTGAATGCCACTATACTATCTTTCCAATGTTATGTCTCATTACGTCACTATGTAGAGGAGCCAAATCAAATTTTCCTTCTCTGTCTTATAAATAAAATACAGACCAGGTAACCACTGGTGTGACAGTGTACACGCATAAATCCAATCATATGCTTTGTGTTTAGTCAGTTCACAGACGTTCAGCAGGGTGTAGATTGTGTGCACATTAAATACATTTCACTGGAACATATTTGATAATGTATGTACTCATATACATATGTGCTGTTTTTTGTAGCACTATTGAATGGCAACTTTTTTGGGGGTTAACTATATGCTTTAACTTAATTCTGTTAAGTTAACACATTGCAGTCAAATAACGCCGTATTATTTAGATAGTGTTTATGCCATTCGCACTCATTTTTGTACATTGTGTGACACTGACACTATTTGTGTAGGTGTAGGCAAAATGTAGTTTTCTTTATTATGATTACTATTTTCATTGACGCTATCCAATAAAATGGTACACTGAAAAACTACACAGCTGTAATTATCTTTAGCATTCATCTGGAGGCCTTTGTCTACAACCAAATCACAACCGTGCAGATATTCACTACTACAGCACAGCTGTATCACTCTGCCTTGTTGTCATTAATGACACCAACAGTTTATTGTGACTGGTTCACGTAACATGAAAAACATATAATGTTTTAAATCATACTCATCATGCGTTGCACTTCAACCATAGTTTTGTGAAAGTGTTTTTTAAATAAGTATGGCATGGTTTGGTATGATATGGAGGTTTTAATCCATATAGAATAGAAATGTTTATTGAAATTAGTTATGGTAGGCTATTGTAGAAATAATAACAACAACCTTTAGTGGATTTTGGGTTGAGTCTTGATCTTGAGTTGGATTAAGGATCAAATCATGGATGTGTGTGTCAGCCAGGTCATCCGGCAAATTGAGAAATACATTATAACTGTTTTCATGTTTTTGCTGTCAACCAATATACTATACAGCATTTGTGTGAGGGAGTGCTGATGGACTGAAAATCAGGACATTGTGAGCAGCCATGCATATTTTCAGTTTGGCTTAGTTGCTTCATTAAAATTAAAGTAAAATAGCAATGAGATGTTTTCCAAGAAAGGAAGCAAACATAGTATTGTAGTAGCAGCTTCATTTTCAAACATATCCCTGTCAAGGCTATGCTCAGTGGCTAAAGCAGCTTCCTGCATTGGATTTTCTGTAGGAAAAGAAAAAAAAAAACGAGAAAAGAATACAAACGCTCGGAATAAGAGTAGAGGAGAGGAGAGGAGATGAGAGGGGAGGATGGAAGGGAAGGGGCTGGGCTGTGCTGCATCCACTCACCTCTGACTGACTGACTGACTGTATCCCGTCTCCACCTTTTCATCCCACAACTTGTCCCGCTTAAAGATGGGCGCGTTTTGGTCGCGATCGGACCCGGTGAATGAAACCTAAAAGTGTGGGAAGAATGCGATCGCGCGGAGGAATCGTGAGTAACTGGAGTGTCTTTGGGCGGCGGTAATGTTTGCAATTGGTGACTGCAGAAATTGCCAACGTGTCGGCGAGTCGACGGACCACAGTGTGTTACTGGTGCGCTCCCGGAGAGGAGCAATGGACATGTGAATGAGAGCGATCCGGCTCCAGCGGCTCAAACAAACTGCTTTGGCTGTTGTTTTACTTCACTAACTTCAAATCCCCACTAAGTCTGATTGATTAATTGATTGTGGGGTTGTTTTGTTTTTGTTTTTTTCTTTTCTGCTGGAGGAGGAATTCATGCGCCGATAGCTTTTTACGCGGCCAATATGCCAGAATGGGTCCTCTACAGTATTTATTTCTCTATGGACTTCTGTACACCCAGACTCATGGTAAGTTCATGCATACTGCAACCACTTAACATATTGTCTTGTACATGATTTAGGATGTAGAGAAACTAACTGAGGTCTGACTTGAAGCGTGCACGACCCCACACCATCTCATCACCCACGAACAGCAGTGCGCGACTTACACTAGATTGTACTGTGTCTCCTGAATCTCTATTTCTGATCCTAATGTACCATGGTTAGTTAATTAGACATTGTTCTCCAGGCAAACTGTATAATTGATTAACCAAAGTTGCCCATTTATTCATTAGGAAGCTTAATTTAACACCCATCAACATGTGTAAATTTACAGATAGTGTTGTTTAAATTGGTAAAAATTGTATCTAAACGTTTTTTTGTTGTTGTTTTTCTTAAACTATGTAACAGAAATAGCTATTAAAAAAATCATTTGCTTGTGTTCCTCCTGAAGTGGTGCCAATTTATACTATTTTTGACCCTGTTCATAGTTTGCTTTAATCCTCTTTATCTCGGGCCACATACAGTGCAGCCTAATGCTTGGGATTGCTGATGGAGCTTACTGTGTGACCCATGAGTGAAACATGTGCCACTAAAAAAAAAAAAAAAAAAAACGAAAAAGAAAGCTGCACCCCAAATTTTGCACAAGTAACTGTTGTTCCCAGGATGACGCTCTTGTGTACTATCTGAGTCACTGGAGTGAAGGTGTAAGCGCACAAAGTGGGTGTGGATTTGCCAAAAAAAAAGTTATTCAGGTGATGTAGTATTTGTGCAATGAGTCTGCTTTTCACTTCCTCCATTACTGTTCTGTTGTTGTTGACATAATGTTCTGGCGGTTGTGATTGAACTCTTAAGGTCATTTCAAAGGCTGCTGTTTGTGTTGGACTGCTGCTGACAGAGAGCAGTTAATAATGTTTGGCTTGCCTCATGTTTTCCTGCTTATTTCAATTGAATCAGCAAATTGCATACCCTGACATATTTGTATATAGAAATCTTCACAAATTAATACTATTCAAATGTTGCATTGCTTTGTGCAGTGTCTGCAGACATGTGTAACAAACTAACTGCTTGGTCTATCCAATTCCATTGTCAATTATGCGAAACATCTGCTAGGAAGAAAGGCACACGTAATCCCTAATTGCTCTTATCTGTCTGGCTGCCTGTGGCAACAATGTAGGTAAACTGCGATCCATTTGACAGCATGTTGATGAGAGTTTGTAGAGTGAGCTCAGTGTCATTTCTGACTGTTTTTAGATTATCTGTGGTCAGAGTGACTTTGTGCCAAAAACTCACACTTGATTTTCAAATGAAAGAAACTACCTGAATGACAAGTGCCTATTGCTTGACAGTCAAATGAATTTTTCATTTATAAGCCCAAATTGAGTTCCTCTGAGCTCCACTGGAGGAGAGTTGTCACCTTAAATTGACTTTTATCAGAGTGGTCCCTGCTTATAAGCCCTGGGATGGCTAGTTTCCCTCTGCAAAGCTTGTGTTTCTACTTCAGCACCATGGATAGTTCCCCATAAGAGAAAGAGGCATGTGTGGGGAAGAAAGGAGGCGGAATACTTTATAAGTATCATTTAAAACATGTTCAAATGTATCTGAATATATTGAGAAGCTTTGCTTTAAATTCATTGCAGAATGATAATTGACTTTATAACCCCTGCAGTTAACTATACACATTTAATTTAAAGAGTTGTATGAAAAATTAAAATCTTTCCACCGTTCCCACTCATTTACATTCAGGGTCATGGTGCATGCGTAGCATGCATTAAGCAGGAAGCAGGCAAGCCCTCCTGGATGAGATGCCAGTCCATCACAGGGCCAGCAAACTGACAGGACCCCACAGGACCTTTTTGCTGTTAGATGACAGTACCAACCGCTGAGCCAGTGTGCCAAGCACGACATGAACCATCTAATTTAAATTCTGTTGTCTGTCAGCACATGCCTCAAACTGTATATTTGCTACAGTGGAGGCCTGGGTAATGGGACAACCAATTAGAAGAAGTCAGTGTTCCACCAACTGTGTGATTGTTTATATGTCTTGATCGATGCTCACAGGTTATTACTCAGGAGACATATAGAGTTTTAAAAGCATTTTTAAAAAACAATGTCTCACCATGGTGAGGTGTGTTGGTGCCAGCTAATGGAATGCTTTTTGTCAACAAACCTCTTAACATTATAGGCAATCACATCAATCCTACTCACATCTGTGAATTCATTTGGGATGTTGTTTAGCAGGCAATCACCAGGCATGCCTTTCCAATTTGTATGGTTTGTCACCATCAGAGGAAAAAAAAGACAGGGGGCCGTGTAACATTTTTATTTGTTTGTATCTTAAATAATTATTTGCTTCATGACCGTCCAAAAAAAAAAGCCTGTTTCAAACATTCAAACACCGCTCGCCTGGTTTGTTTGCATGCGCACAACACAAAAGCAAGACCTTTTTACCACAGATATTATAATGTGATCATACACCGTGAAACAGATGAGAGTTGTGATGCTGTCACGTCAGTAAACAAACACAGTGCCACTACATTTGGGTCATTCCTCTGTGACATTTAAAGGTGGAGTTTATGAAATGGCATTGAAATGAGTGAAGGTGATCACGTGGATACAATAAATGGGGAGGAAAAAAAAAGGGTTGTTCACTAGGTTTTGCTTACACAAATTATTCTGATCACGATGGGCGGGATTAGACATCCTAAGTTGTGACATTTGTTGAAGATTGACTGTCAAACAGCGAGGTTTAAATCTAAATATTTATTCATGGTGATATAGCAGTATGGCCTTGAAGGAGGAGAAAGAACATTGCATATCCTCTGTTATTACAGTGCAGATCAAATGTAGCAGTCAATGCTATACACCCACTGAAACAACATATTTGATGATGTCAGTGTTTGATGGAACGCGTTAATGAAAAAGCTAATGAGATGTAATGACTCCTCAGCTCCTGTCTGCAAAAGTAAATATGGAGACTTGGGTGTAGTAGCACGGTATATAGTGCAGCCAGTAAGCCCTGATGCTAATCAACATTCCTCCCAAGGACTGTGATGAAATTATACTTCGTTTTTATTCAACCAATCACATTTACAAGTCTGTGTGGATCCACAGTTTACTGTTTTTTAAAAAGCAGTGAAGATGAGGAGGTTCACAGCTTTTCTGCCTGTCATGTTGTTTAATCACTTGCAGTATGCTAATTAAACATTCCCTCATGTATTTCTTTCAGTAAAGAAGCCGGCTTTGCTTTTCTATTTTAGAATTAGGATTTGATTCTTGGGTTTAAGATGATTTAAACTTCAGTCTGTATTTAGAGATTCCTGATCATTGTCAATAAATATCTAACTTCCATTGTTCCAGGCTAACAGGCTGCTGTTACATGTGTGTATGTAAATTGTTTTTATATGTGTTTCCTTTTAGGGTCTCGCCTTCGCCAGGAAGACTTCCCTCCCCGCATTATGGAGCACCCTTCTGACCTCATTGTGTCCAAAGGGGAGCCGGCCACCCTCAACTGTAAGGCAGAGGGCCGTCCGACCCCCACAGTGGAATGGTACAAAGATGGGGAGCGTGTGGAGACCGACCGTGACAACCTCCGCTCCCACCGGATGCTGCTGCCCAGTGGCTCCCTCTTCTTCCTACGCATCGTCCACGGACGGCGGAGCAAGCCGGATGATGGCAGCTACGTGTGTGTGGCCCGAAACTATCTGGGAGAGGCCGTAAGCCGGAACGCGTCTTTAGAAGTGGCATGTAAGTCCCGACTTTTCATGGTTTCCCCCAGGGCGCTGAGGTATCGCCATGGTCAAAGCAATCTCAGTGTTGCATGACAGAAAAAATCGGAGAATTGTCCTGCAGTGTCTATTGAGGTTGGTAACCTTTTGTGGAATATGTGAGAATGAGTTAATGTTGCAACTGAAGAAGGTAGAGTTTGTGTTAAATGAAGCATAATATTTTGGGGGCTGTTGTGAAACAGAAGCCATATAGACAATGTCATCTGTCATAATATGTGCAACGTCACCTTTCCACTGAACCTACAAGTGTGCGTATATTTAACAGTGTGCACAGTCTGTGTGTGCATATGTGTGCAAATATGTTTTCAGACTGCTAGTGAGACCTGTTTGGATGACCTGTTTGAGTAATATATGGGCAAAGCTGTGAATGGCTCCGGGGTGGGAGAGAAAAGGAGGCAGGATTTTAACCTAGCTAACTCCCTTTCACTGTTTGGATTTGGAAAGCTGCAGCCAGCTCCCAGCCAGTTCTCTCCCTGTGTGGGAGAGAGGCGCTCTGGGCTATTCACATTTCCATTATGTGCTAAACTGAGCTGATTTCTTGCCATGAACAAGATCCACACACGCTCGGACGCACACACACAGATATACATGCACACACAAACACCCACACTGTCTCTCTCTCCTGCTCTGTTTTCGTTATTCTAACAGATAGGGAATTCCAGGCATGCAGGGTATTACAATTCAGTTTCAGATTTACAAAATTTCTGTCAATTGGAGCTTTTCAGTTTTTTTGTATTATTCTAACACAGGTGAGTGCAACCAATGTTGGAAGTAATGACTTGTCTGTAGTGTGGAGACTGGAGAGGGGAAGCCCCCAATCAGAATGATGGTGTTTAGGGTGCTGCTATGACTTCAATCGATCTGTCATCCACTCTGGATCTGTATTTGGCCTAATGGGATGGTGGACTATAGAATGAAAACAAGTAAAATGGAGATAAGAACCACAGACCTAATAGGGACTCAGCCCCAGACATTATCAGAGATCTCTGTGCTTTTTTGTGCACCACTTTATCTCTTTGTCTTGTTGTTGTTTCCACATTAGACACTTGCATTACAGTTGTCCACTTTCAGTGGCAATTTCTTCCCGCTGTTTCAATTTACAAGCCTAGAATTACTAATGTGTAAGGATATAGTGGGCATGTTAGACGCCATGCAGCCTAACCTTCAGAGGATATATAGCTTTAGCTTTCGCATATAAAAGGAGAGACATTACATCGCTTGATGTTGTAGCTGATTACTATCTAGCAGCCAAAGCTGCTGTACCAATATCTCTGTGTCACCCCAATGAGAATTTATATTGTGCTTTACATCCCATTTTCAATGCACATTTTCAGCATTTGTGAAGTTGCGTTTGAAGATAGTGAATATTTCTTGCAAAGACACCAGAGGCCCAAAACTGTCGTTATAGTGTCGGGAGACAAATGTTATGGCTGCTTCGCTGATTCCCTTGACTGAATAGAGGCCGACTTTATGAACACAATGACTGTGTCAGAGGGATTTTGTGGGGATTTTCTGGTTCTCCTTAAATACAATAAAGCTCATTTGTATTTTGTGGCTCAAACAGACGTTCTGAATTCATTCTCTGACTTAATTGTCACATTCTTTGTCAGTGTAGGAGCTGCAATTACTATTACCAAATGGTTTTCCCCCTCTATTGTTGGAAGGCTATATCCATGCCTTATGTATTACCAACACATATGTAAGGAAAAAAATGAAGATGCATTGTTATGTGGAGGAACAAATATTCAGTGGCTAAATCTGAATATCAGGGAGTAAATATGTAAGGTGCTTTTATCTGCGCCTCAGAGCAGCTTTGATGTTCCTTAGAATGTTGTCTTGAGAGTCAAGGATGATATACTGCAGGATATAGGTTAACTCCTGAATCCTTTCCCAAATAGAAAACCTTTGCTTTATATTTCAACATGGCAATGGGAATAGATTTCGAGGAATCTGTATTTGTGTACACCTTTTGTGTATCCGACATGATCAGAAATACCACTGTTTTAATGCAAATCAGATTCCTAGAAAAATATTATATCCATCTACCAACCACTAGTCTTTCTTTCAAAGCCAAATATCTTGTTCAAAACTGCACCCTCAAATGCAACTATTCCAGGGTTGATAGTTTGTTTTGTTCTTTGTTGTATAGTTATGTGCAGACAGTGTCAAAAGGTTGATTTTTTTCTGGAACGTCTCTTACATAAAAGACGGCATGACCAAGTCAGCCTCTCGTCTTCTTTGTGTAATTCAGAATATCATGGCTACAGGGATGCATAATCACATGACTCCTTCAGGAGCTGCAGGTTCCTGCCAGTATTGCTGCAGCCAAAAGTTGTCATGCAATGCTCCGGGTGGGAGCAAGTGGGTAGATGAAAGTGCTGTGGGGATGATCTGACTAGCTCAAAAAAAAAAAAAAAAAAAAAAAATGCTCTGTTTCTTTAGGAGTCCACACACATAATCAGATTTTCTAATGGGCTGCAGCACTGTATCCCGACCAGTGGCTCAGAAAATGTGGCTAACTAGCGGGGTGCTTCTCCCGCGGGTACATTTGTGCTGTACAAGCTCAATTTTGGTGGTTCTTCATGCATTTTCTGAACTTCAGTCTGACTGAAATCTGAAAAGGCATCATTCATCCCATGTGATGCGAAACGCTTCAGCTGTTTAAGATGGCAGCAAAGCTTAAAATATGTAAATTATGCAGATATGCCTGACAAATCTACAGCTGGCAGCCTGGAAGAAACAAATAATACACCTCACAACATTTGAACGTCTTCTAAATGAGCTGCTCCTCACTACTTATCTTTCAGAGCACGAATCACACTGGAACTCATAAGATAGAATCAATAGGGAGTAACCTTGCAAAAATGTGTATGATTTGTTTTGATAGCAGAATAGATATAAAGATAAACAGGATCAATCCAAGTAAAATGAATGTATGCCTTATCCCATCTTTTTGGCTTATTTACCCAATAATAATATATATTTATTACTTTTACACCAAAAGCTTTCACCTTTTTGAGTTCCTTCTTGAGCCTTTCCAGCTCGCCTCAGGCTTTCTTCAGCGCAACTGTGATCTGTGATGTCCACTGGGATATTATTAACGTATTTTTTATTCCATCTGCATAGTTGTTTCATCTCTTTTTAAATTTTTCAGCAGACTGTAAACATTTTTCACGGTGGTGAATTTGCAGTCCTGGTGTTTTACATTTAATTCATTGTTTGCTTTAGTTTAAAATTAATCCACTAACAGGAGATACATGTAGTAAACCCTGTATTTCTCTCACTGTTTATGAAAATGCAAAAAAACAAGACACTGGAGAGAATCAAATTTGATCCTGAAGGCAGCCCAGGAATATTTACTGTATCAGTGAGTGGACCAAGTATTTTTCCCCTTTGTTGAAATTGTATTTCCTGAATAATGTGCATATTTGACACAAATGATAACATCAGCCATTTCACCAAGGAATGAGGCCATGTCTGGTTATTATTAGATAGATCTTGTAGTTTTGGCCTGATAAACAAGAATCATAGATTTGTTTTTTTGTTTTTTTGGGGTAGAGTTGCAGCATGTCACTTGATTCTTACATCCAAGTAAGGAGATTTTAATAATCAAGAGTCACCTGCTGTCAGTTTGCACAAACACTCATGTCCAACTACTGAGGCAGCTCTCCACATCTTCAGTCTGTTAAGTCAGGCACTGCAGCTGAGCGCTACTTCTGAGCAACATTAACAAACAACTGTGCAACCTCCAGGCCACCAGTGGACTGGCACTAATCATCAGAGTGAGTGGCTGTTGATGGAATTAGAACAGCTTCCTCAAACTATTAAGAAGGGACAGAAAGACATAAACAGTGATGTGTTGAAGGGAGGTGTGTGGGTGGGGGGAGCGGCGGATGCAAAGGGTGTTTATTAGCACAGAACTCAAGAACAAGATGAGTGCCCCTTTCGTCGACTGTGCTAAGAGAATTAGAAGTATAGTCACTCAGCCAGACAATCATCAATTAAATCTTCCCAGTCACAGACAAGCAGCAAACTAAGCAGCCACAATGCTTTATAAATCCAGCATCTGAAATGGATTTGTTAGTGCACTATGCTAATTATTTTCAAAGAAAGCGTAAACACAATGGACATTTATGTGAAGTTTTAGTGGAAAGAATAGAATGAATGCTTGTTATAAATTATTTGAAGTACAGCTGTGGACTCTAATGCCAATATCTACAAAAAAATGCCTGTAATTTATAACACTTGAAAAAAAAAACCCACACAAATCTCATTGTCAAGCTTCTGGTACTTGGCATGCATAATGGAAGTTGTTGGTATAAAATACAAATATAAAACATGGCCCAATACTTCAGCTATGCTCATGGATTTATCAAGTTGGACACAGAACATGACAACACCTTCAGATAGTAGCTTGCTACCAAATATAACAAAATATGATTACGTTCATGTCACGATAATACATTTTACTTAATACTGAAGACTTAAGACTTCCATCCATGCAGTAGATTTTGACGTATTTCACTGTTTCAATATCAACTTTAATTTTAAAACCACGAAGTCCCAGGAGAATTTGGACTGGGAGTCGTGACACTCTAGAGGCAGCCATTGTTGTTATTATCCATCTATTCAAGCATGTGCAGAAAAAACGATTTACTACAGCAGTGGTGCACATGCTCAGAAGCAACTTCTCAAAAAAATTGTGTTTTCATCCGTCCACACCATGACAGAATAGGAGCATTTTCAAAAAGTTCTATTTCAAAAAGTTGTGTTTTCAGTTACTCCGAAAACCATCATGTAAACAGACCCTGAAAATGCAACAAAGTTTTACAGTTTCATCATAATTCTTTATTTATTTGAGTTATTGTTTTTCTAGTGTGTAGGACTTTCTATATCCTTTAGAGGTAATATCTTCCAGTTTATTTCAAACTAGTCAACTGAAGTCAAACATGTGAATTTGTAAGTAAGCAAGAGATCATCAAAGTCATTGTAGGTCATCCTCAGGGGAACATCATTATCCGTCATTGCAATTAGTGTGATCACAGAGTGACACTGCCAACTAGTCATGCTACCAGCGTGGCTACAAACCTGGCAAGATTCCAGGTTTTATCAAATAAAAATGCATTTAATTTTGTTGACAACCAGGCTTTAGCCAAACACACTTTCTAATTTCAACATCATTTTGATCTTTGAGAAGGTTAGCTCGCAAGGTTCGCCATTAGCTGCACGTGAATGACAGGTTTGAAACCTGACTATCTTCCTATTCAGCAGGAAAAAAAGAGTATGTAGAGATAAACATTGTGAGAATCAACAAATAACTAATTACTTTGATTAGCAAACACTGATACTGATAACAGAAGTTAAACTGGATATTTTGCCCATTAGACCGGGGGCCTGTATGGCCAAATTCACAACATGTATTCTATAATTGGCAACGTGAGATTATTTCTCCTGAACTAATTTTCATATATCTCACCAGTCAAAGCACAGTGTAATTACAACCCTCATATAAGCCTGCATCTGTCCAGATACTCACGGCTCTAACTGTAGTTTCCCAGATAGTGACTAGCGATAATATCTAGGAAGCAATAAATGCAAATTGTATGCGCAGGATCCAAAATGGAAAAATTCGTTTGAATTGAATCAAATGCAAATGACAGTAAAATACCAAAATCAACAGTGGGAGACTCATTACTGCTCATCCAAATCTTGGAATGATCAATGTTTTGGAATTTTTGTGAACATTTTTCACTCATGAAAAGAAATAGAAATGTCACATTTCCATCTGTCCTGTGCTTTCAGCTAAGTTTTTTGTTCTTCAGTAAAAAGTAAAACAACAAAACAAAACATGATTAGTTATCTTATTTGAAATATCTGCTAACTTTAAAATTTTGCCTTCTGTTTTCAGTGATATTTGTCTCGGGAAGTAAGAATCGTGAAACGATGGCCTAATTTCAACTTGTGCTTGTGGCATGTCTTCTTTATCATCTCTCCCTGCTCCCCTGTCTCTGTGTCCCCTTCAATATCTGGCACTCCTTTGAGCCCTTCAGCACTGTAGACTGTGGAGTAAACAACATAGCCTAGTTGGCGCGAGTTAAGAGTCAAAGCCGTGTTTTCTCCAGGCACGAAATAATCTTCTCTCACAAAGTACATCACATGGAAGGAATCATTTATCCCCGCCTCCATATTTGTGTGCTGCGACTGGCACACACACAACACGGGGAAGGCTGATTGGAAGGTATCTGTGTTTGTTCAAGCATCCAGGAGATCTAGGCACCAGTTCTGGGTGAGGGTTTTGTTGTGATACCAGAGATGAGGTTGTGGTCAGCCATTACTATTACTGAGCACCTAATTAGTGCTTGTGGTGGGAATCTGAAAATGTAGAGCATCACCTAGGGTTCAGTAGCCTTTCCACTGGGAGGCGTCCTCTTGTGTTTTAGGAAGTGGGCAAGTTTCCATTCATCATGAATTTCACTCAATTAACAACATCCGAAGGCAGTACCTTGCCAGCCCTGTGTGTTCCCAGGCAGACTGTTGGTGTTTTGTATGAGCAGATAGGCTGGCCACATTGCACAGTTGGTTGCCAGTCCAGCAGCTCTCTTGTGTACCTTTCCCCTGTTTACTTTCCTCTGCCTTGCTCTAGTTAATCCAGTCCCAGGTACTGAGTTTCTGAGTTTCTCTCTCTCATCGGACATAATCTCTCTTGGCTGTTCGTTTTCCTTTTATCAAAAAAGCCAGGTCTTTATTGCAAAGGTCTGGCAGTCTGTCCAGGGTGACCCCTGCCCCTTCTTCGGTGTTGGATTGAACAGGCAACCCGAGTCTCGATAAAGCAACTATAGAATGGATGCTTTCACTGAATAGAACCAGTATTTGCACTGAAATCCCATCTTTGTATGAGTCTTTGTTAGCTGATCTATTCAAATATACAAAGAAAAACTCAAGACCTCCCCCATGTATTTTTAATTGAAGTATTAGATTTAGCCATATAATTATAAGCGGTTAACTTTAAGAATGGACGACACTAATGTGTGTGAAACTGACGGTATACCTGCAGTCCTTCAAAACCCTTAAGGGATGATTACGATGATTACAATGAAAGAAAGCATCGCTTACTTCATACATTTGTGATCCTAATCACATGGATGCGCTTTTTTTTTTTTTTTTTTTTTCCAGTGGCGGCATCCTCCTGTTGCTAGGCAGCCTGTAAGCAGCCCCTCAGTTACTTGTGTGCCAGTCTGCTCAACAGCTACATTAAGTCTAACAACAAAGCTGTGATGGAAAGAGCAGCATGAACATTCACCCAGATGTCCAATAAGTGAGATGTTTGTTGTTAACGTTATTGCAGTTTTTAGTTATTAAATCAGATATAGTGGCTCTGGGTGCTGTGGGTTTTCAACCTATTTTATTTTCTTCTTCCTCTTCATTTCTGTTTTTCACAGTTCATTTGGGAAACTTAGCCGCTGAACTCTTGTGATTGAACAATGCTGAAAGTCTCTCCAGCATTTATCTGTAAAAAGAATAACTTTTTCCATGTCAGCCCACTGATAGGCCTCATTTAGATGTGCATAAAAAAGGGCAGATATACTTAAAATCGCTTTCTACCTTTGAATTAGTACAACAGTTTAGTTTCCACTACTTAACACCTTACTTTGTGTAACTGCAGTCTTTCAAAGAGACTATTGTAGTAACTGTAACAGCTACTTGATGACTATAAAATGTATACGTTACATTGTAAGGACTTTTTTTATTTGGCATTATGGCATCATTTTGATATTTTCATAAAGTCCTATCACTTGTTTTTTTTTTCATTATTTATTTATTGAATGTGGTTTTGTCTGTTTTTTGGAGCTAGAAGATGCATTTTCTAACCCTTTAACATAGTCTCCTTTCATAACAGCGAATGTGAAGGTGGCCAGGGCAGGCAGGCAGAACTAATTTATGGATATTTTTTGGCTGGAGACGGTAAGATAAGGGGCTAGCATCTGGTGCTAACTGGACCATGCTCTCTCCTTGGAGGTCTGTGCAATACGAGGTAGGGTAAGTTAGCTAAGGGCTAGCATCTGGTGTTAATTGGACCATGCAAACACCTTTAAGAGCTCTGGTGCACTTCCTTACAGTTGGTTGGAAGAAACATATGCCTGGCGTGAAGAGGAATACTACCTCGATTTTCTGTGATGAAGATTTTTTTTCTTTTTCTAAGACACATCTCTGTGTATGCAAATATTGAAGAGAGGATACAGCATTTTATCTAGTGTATCTTTTTTTTAAAATACATTCTCAAAAGTGAATAAGTGGATTTACCCTGCTTTGCATTCCCCTGGTATTGTGTTTCAAATGCTTTCAGCGTTTGCTAATACCATTTTCTTGACTGTTAGGAGCTAAAATAAAACAAAATGGGTACTTGTGCATAGAGCTTCTTTGTGTTTAACCTAACTTTCACTATTATTGTACAGAATCAATGCTTCGGCTCAGTTGCATATTTTATTTTTGAGTAATACACTTGCTTACTGATGAATTGTGTTCATCCTCTTCAGAGAATGTTTTCATTTTGTCATGAAATATAATTTGCATGAGAGCAAATTAAATTAAAAACTCTAAGAAGTTAACAATTCTGACTAAGGTATGTAATTTATTTCAAATTTAAATTGGTCTGTACTCACAGAAGACAATGCTGAACAAATGCATTTCTTCTGAAGTTATAGGAAGTGTACAGCAAGAGTATCATGGAAGAAATACATGCTTTAGAAGATACAAAGCTTTTGATTCCCTGAAACATGGTAAGGGCTTTTAATTGAATGTTGGCTTTATCTTCATAGTTGAAAGTTTTGCTATTAAATCCTTAGTTTCCTGTTAGCAAGATGTATTAACCCTAGGAGAACAGTTTGGCTTGGCTCCTCCTGCGCTTCCACTTTGTGTGTCTATGGCCATGTTCACATGGCAATTCAAGAGAAAATACATGGTTTTTGCATTTTTATTTTCTTTCAGTTTCGCGTTTATATGGCAACGTGTTGAAGATGATGTCCCTTTACACGGAAACAGCAGAAACGTTGCAAACAATGTAGTTAGTAGGTAGGGCTACGAGTTGGAGCAGATTTATTATTCTTTTTTTTATAATGAAACTATACACCTGTGGGAGAACAGTTCTCTGTTAACATTAACATGGGAGTACACAGACATAGACGTTGTATTTGGATTGCTTTTGCAGTGAATCGAAACTATAAAACTACCAAGTCCTGGGAGAATATGGACTGGGAGCTATGACACTCTGGAAGCCGCCATTGTTATTATGGTCAGTCTACGCACATACATGCAGAAGAATTATTTACTACAGCCGTGGTGCGCATGCAGAGTGAGACTAAAAACACACACAAGGGGAAGAATTTGTGTGCAACTTTATGAAACTCAACAACTTAATTTTACCTGATGTGGCTCAGTCAAAGAGCTGATGCTATTGTCATACTGGACTCTTAATTTGATCTAATATACATATATATGTATATATATATACATAATGAAAATGTTGAATGTTATTGAATTTTCTGTGTCATTAGAAATGTTTGTAAAATCTGATCGGTTTATGTTCTGCAGGACTTTTAATTTAGTCTGGTTTTGTTAATCTTGATTGAATGTTGCTCAAAAACATGTTTTGCAGGGTAGATTCAGGGGTAAATCAAGGAAGTTTGATTCACACTAAATCCATAATCGTTATCTCACTGTCAAAGCAGAGAGATATGTTGACCATTTACAATGAATCCTGATCAAATGTTAAAATCTCATCCATATGTGTTAATATAAATGATGAATTCACCAGAATAATTCCAACTCAGATCATTTCTCATTGCACAGTCATTATTTCCTGGTTGAAAAATGTGTTACCCACGGACTGACTTCTTAATAGTCATTAAATGTTAAAATGAGGTACAGAGCAAGTCTTTTGAACAGCTCTTTGAAAGGATCCAGAGCCGACTCCCTTCAAAGAGTCAAATGTACCTTCAGGACTTTACAGCAGTTTACCAAAGGTGTCCCGCTGTCCACTTGAGTCAAAGGATTAAAATTGAACACAATTTCTGTGCAGTTATTTGTTGATTTTTTTTTTTTTTGTCGAATACAAGTTAGGAAATTGTGAAATGAATCACAAATAATTGCAGTCAGAGTTGTGATTAATTAGTTGTCATTACTTAATCTTAATTTCTTATTTGTTGATGGAATTGCACTCAACAAAATCAAAATTGTTCAGAAAAAATAATGAAATGTATAACTGTTGAGAACATTACTGACAAAACTGTGGTCAAGGTGGTATTAGAATGGGCTGTTCATGCGCCTGTCACAGCCTGTGACTGCGGATCACTGCTATGAATAAACCAAATGTTCCTATCTACTTGAGGTGTCCTGCCCACAGACAATCCTATGGCAGAAGTCTGTGGACAGATGTGGCTGCCAGCTATAAACTTCTCATCCAGCGGCCAAGAAAATACACATATATAGTTAAGGTAACCCATTTTTGAGAAAATTAAGTCTCGAAATGAAATGCAATAGATTTCCTTTGTCAGCAACATTCATGCTCATTTGTACATATAATGGAATTATTTGATCGTACTATTTACTGTGCGTGTGTTTGGTTTGATTCTGGTAAAAAACAAGCCTCAGGAATCCATTTTCAATAAGATATATTAAACAGTGATTAATCACACGCCGCCCTCTACTTTTCAAAGTACTTTATATTGTGATGCTGTACACACTACATTATTAGCTATAATTTAATGCAAGCATGTTCCAACATTTGAATTTGAAATACGGTTATACATCCCCTTTTAGATGAGTTGGCGCTGGCTTAAGCTACTCCATTAGCAGACCTTGAATGAGGCCTTCACACTATTACAGATATAGCTGTTACTTATTGCTGCTGTCATCTGTGAAAGGGTCTGTGGGCAAAGCCTTCTGTTTTCTGAAAGCTGCACAACGCTACGTTTTATAACATTTATATCAATTCAAGTATCAATATTAGGATATACAGAAGGGATTACACTCGGAAAATAAAGTGAAATTAGCTTAGCGAAATAGTAAATCGGTCCCTGGTATGCTCACGTTTGCTCTACACATAAGTGTGTGTCTATGTGTGGGCACGAGTGTCTTTAATCATGTGTGATGGTGTGTGCAGCTGAGTGTGACAAAGCCAAGGCGTGTGTCTCTCAGCAAAATGATAATGGTTTATAATTGTTGCTGTGCAGTGATTGATGTTCAAGCTCTGTGCAAAGTGGTTAAGAGAACATTTTTACACATATTCATGAAGAAACTCTCAAGTAGTAGTATTCTTAAACTGTAACCATTGAAGTTAAATCTTATTTTCTTTTTTTACAGTGTAAAATCACTAATTTGACTCTGCTTACCATCACAGGTCTCCAGACAGGCTGGGGTGATGGGAATGGGGAACATCACCAACCTGCCTGTGGGGCTCTGTACTTGGTTTATTATTCATGCGGCCTGCCCGACATTCAACCCAATCTAGGCCAAAGTGCCTTTATAGCTGCTAAGTGTGACATCGGAGACATCCCTTCGCCCATTCATTCACCTCCATCGCGTCTGTTGACCGAGCAATCATTAAAAAAAAAAAAAGAAAAACTCCATCCACCCCCTCTCCTGATTCACAAAAAGTGGAGAGCAGTCAGACCAGAGCAACAAACAAAGTGACATCAGACTTTCCTGGTATATACCTCAGTGAGTAAAAAGGAAAAAAGAATATCCGGAAGACTGATTAATTCATGAAATCCGCTGAGCATAGTGTCTTTTCTTTTATCCAACCCCCTCAAACCTGCACTCTGAAGCATCTGTTTTCTCGTGCCTTTTACCTGTGTCAGGGGTTTTCATACATAAATGCTCTATACGGGACACAGTGAGCACTGTCCCTGCCTTTTTATATCAGCAGATCTGCAAAGTGCTACAGCCCAGTTCACCCTCCACTTTTGTATAAAGAGAAACAGCATCAAGGCAGCGAATAACATCCATCCTGTGGGAAGTGTGTGCTCTTTACATGAACTGAAGGACTGGAACATGTTGCTGGTCAGTTCCTTCATGGTCAAAGTGGGTTTTTACTAATAATCTGACAGTTACCAAACATTAGAACTGCTTATCTTACTCTTCAGAACCATTTTCTTTCAACGTTGTATTTAGATCTCATTCACTTACATAATGTTGCCTCTCCTGACATCACATTCATCTCAGTAAGTACCTTGAATTTATTCCACTCCCTTAATTACTTTTTCATCTCCAACACATTATCTCTTTTGTTGTTCTTTCGTTCACAAAGCCAGCATAGTGTGATGCTTCACTTCAAATGTCTTTTTTTTTTCTTTTTTGAATGTTTCTTGCTTTTTTCTTTTCTTTTTTTTTTTTCCTTTTATAGATTTTTGTAAACTCATTTAAATTTGGGTTGTTGGATTGATCCGGTGACTTCTACTTCACGGATTTCTGTGCTCGGCTGCTATGCTCCATTTACTGTATGTTGTGAGGACTCTTAAGTCCTTCACTGCAGCTGTAAAAATCCCTTATCTGAATTAAAAGTGATAGGAAACACATGTCGTGATTTACAGGGCCTTTGATGGCTTAACTTCACACTTAAAGACACTTTACATGAGTTCACAATGAGGGATGGCATGCCGTATAATTGCATTTTTTTATTTTTTTGTGCAAATGAAATATTTTATTCCCAAAGAGTCTCCTGGAAGAAACAGTGTCTATTAGTCTCACGAGAGCTCGGCTTGGCTGCTGCATGGGAGGAAAGGGGTTATTGTAGGCTGAATTGTGTGTAAATGTAGAGCACAGACAACGAGGCTAAGTGGAGATTGCAAAATACCCACAACACTGCAATTGTTGCAGTGTTGCAGTGTTGTGGGTATTTGTATATTGTTGTATATTTCCTGTTCATATACATTTTCCTCGCACTAACTCTTTTACACCCCAGGCGGGTGCTGGAGAGGAAAAAAGATAACAAATCATAATGCTCATAGTAAGACTAAAGATCTAAATGCTGCAGCAGAGATGTGCACCTATCATGAGGAAGTTCACACTTTGATTAAAAGTGCTAGGTAACATCCGCTTGCTTATGCAATATGAAAGCAATGCAGAAACAAGTGGCTCCTGCGTTGAGTGTGATGTGCCAATGGTTTGTAGGTTAGCTTGACCTCATGCTCCAATAGTTAATGTGCACTAGTCCATTGATGCAGATGTTGTCCGCATGGGGACTGGAACTGAGGAGTGACCAAAAGAGCTCAACCTCGGGAGGGACGGACAGTGTGTGGCAGAACAGATGTTTCCAGCCTTTGTGCGTTGGGCATTTAGGTTTTAATCTGGTCAGTGAAGGGCATTAGTAGGAGTCAAAAGGGGATGTGGCATGCGTGGGGACCCCAGCTGTCAGCACCCTTGAGAAGACCCCCACCTCAACCTTCACAAATGACCAAATTTACCCCTGCTGGAGGCCCTCCCACACACATCTATACCAACAGACATACGCAAAAAACCAAAACCTACATACTTTGTAATTGGCTCAGAATTAGGGCACATGGTGTATTGTTGAACCTGTGGAGATTATGGGTTATGCTTGAATCTGTAGAGATTATGCAGTGCCGGGATATTATGCATCCATTTTCTCTGATTGCCTCTCTGTATTATTTTCCCTTCCTGCACCATAGTGAATATCCCACTCATTTCATCCTGTTTTATTCTCCCCCTCACTAATATTGTACCTCATTCTCTTTTCACTTTCCTCTCAATTCCCTTCTGCTCTACACCCTCTCCTCTT
>OMNM01002274.1:0-11625 GCA_900302745.1 Parablennius parvicornis | reverse complement strand
CATGCTTTTACTTCAATATCAATCAGTGCAGTAAGTTAAGATGGAAGATATTGGTGGTCACAGCAGGGGAAACAACTTTTAGTGTTTAGTTTAGATGAGTTCCTTTTCACTTTCCATAAAATAGTAGCATCAGTTTCACCATCAGTTTAGTATTTTCCTGAATTTTGAGATTTTTTCCTTTGTCCTTGTAGTTGTTATTGTTGTTCACTTCGGGGGTAACCATGTTTACTTGAACACTGTGTTCCAATGAAGAGATGGAGTGAAAATCCTCCCTAATAGAATAGCATTTTCCTTGCAAGTGTGCTAACAAGAGCAAATGTGTTTCAAGCGAAAACAGGGCGAGAGGGAAACAGAGGGGATGAACACATTCAGAGACGAGCAAAGGGTTGGGAGGAGGGGGCGCTATCATTATTGGATGAGTCTGGGCCATGGCAGACTTTTGGCCCTCCTGCAATGTCTCGTTTGTGTATATGTGTGTGACACATTTGTGTGTGTCTGTTAGCAGAGTCAGAAAGACACTCTGGTGATCGTGTGCGCTCACCAGTATGCAAAGCTGTGTCAGTGGATATAGCATCTATGGAAGAGAGATTTCTTCACAGTCTTTGCTACACCCTAATTAATCTGCTTAAACCTGCTAGGCCTGTCTCCAGCACTCTTAACACATCAGAAAAGCCATGGCAGCTCTGAATCCAACCAGGATTTTCTCCATGGATGCCTGTGGAAAATCACTCCAGCCCCACAGCTGACAGCTTTCTGTCAGAGTGTGCAGAAATGCATATAAAGTAGAGGCAAACATGCACCTCATCATTTCATATGATGGTTGCTGGATGGGAGGGGGAGGCAGTTATCACGCGGGGGTCACAAAACCCCCTGAAACAGTCAGGTTGATGGTTTATATTGCCTACTTGCTTCCGCTTCCTTTATACATGACACATGCTTCCATAGCCGACAGACAAAGCAATTTATGGTCAGCAGTGTTCTTTTAGCCTTGCCCCAGGCTAATAATTTTATCTAGATATACCAAAAACACCAATGACAAAAGGGTGACAGTCTTTTTTTTTTGTTCACTCACTATTACTGCCATAGCTGTTCTACTGAAACATATGCCCTGGAATATTTCTCCGCTTTCCATTCATACATCCATTCATCTTCTCTACCTGCATTAAGCAACTTAGGGTCACTGGGAGATAATCCTAATTCCAGCTGACAATAGGAAAAAGGCGAACAGCTCGTCCATCACAGGGTTAACGCAGAGAGACAGACAATACCCTATGCACGCATGGGGAATTGAACCCGGATATATTCAGTGTGAGACAAATTGCTAACCACTACGACACTGTGCAGCCCCCTGGAGTAAATAAGTGCCCTTTTTTCAGGGGTTTCTAGAGTAAGTTATTGTATATTGCAGTGTATGCTTGGCTAGTTTTATAAGCAAACTATTGCCCCACATCACATATAAACATGGCCCCTGGAATATCTGATATTTGTCAAATGTTTGGAAATTTTAAAGATTTGTTCAACAACTGTCCATATTTATTCAAAGGCTTCGGCATGGGAGTATTTCATCAACTCTTAGTTGCTCTAAAAGATTATAAGATCATACACTGAATGTCATATAAGCAATAGAGATAATGTTTAGGCTTTTGGTTGCACTTAAGCAGATTACGGGGTAACGATTGGTGAATAAAGGACTCATCGCTAAAGCAAAAATGAAGTGTTCAATAGTGTCTTGGCAAGATGCTACTGTATCTACAGTAAGTGGGCTAATATAGGGGAGTGCATCTACCATATGCATCTTTACTCTTTATTCTTATCAAAGCAAATATAAGCAGAAATATTTATGTGCACAGTTCAGATCTGCAGTGCAGTGAATTCCTAGGATGAATTGCTAAGTCATTGTTGTCCGTATATGTTTTTCCAGTCAATCAAGATAAGAGATCTGGCCTCCGACGACTCCGCTCATTGACTTGTGTCCTCCGTAGGGGACAAGTTGTCCACAGACGTCTCCATTTACTTCTCTTATTTTTTGTTGTATTTTAAAAAGGACATCCAGGTCTTTCCAACGATAGTGGTATGCTGAATCTCAAATAAATAGAAAGTAATGCTTTTTCACTCAGGTCCCAGTAGGATTTTGGAAGTAAAACCTCTTGTTAGTATAATTTCAGACTTTAATGAGTCAATTATGTATTTGAAGGCCACCCAGTAGTGTAGTGGTTAGCACTCTCGCATCACCTCTGACCTTCAGCTCCAGGCTTTGTAACCTTTCTGTGGGGAGTTTGCATACACAGTCCAAACATGGTATCTCGAAATTGACTGTGTGAATTTATGTGAATGTTTCTTTGTTCTGTAATAGACTGAAGACATAACCAAAGTGCAGCATTCATTTTGCCCTTGTCAGGTAGGATAGCTTCCAGCCTCTTACACATTTTGGTTTGGTTTGGTATGGTAAATAAGATATAGAAATGGATGGATGAAATTAGGTATTAGATCTAGTATGCTGCTTAAAACACATTTCATATTTACTTGTACTCAGAGCACTACTTTGGTCTGAGGTAACTTCTTCATCGTAGCGATAGAATCTACATTATTTATGACAGTGACGATTCAGACATGTTTGCATGTTTGCAGTAACAGCTGTACATGTTTTGAATATTGTAATTGTTTTCTCTTAGTCACGCTTGTGCTGATGTGTAATTTCACATCCTTTCTGACAATGAATTAAAAAAAGCTGCACAATTATTTGCAGTCACACTTAAAGTTTGATACAGTGAGCTTGAGCTTGATGGACAAATCAAGCAAAAACATTTGTAGTGTTTTCTTTTAGTGTTTGCTGAAATTAAGAGTCTGATTCATCATCCATGTGCAGCAACGTCAAAAGTCTATTATTTGGAAGGAACACAGACTTAGTCCTTTCTGGGTTCTTAACATAATTAATTTCTATTTTGAGGTATGCCACTAGTTGAGAGCAAAATGGATGAGAAGATTAACAAAATGAGTCCATTTATGTAATTTGCTAAGCCAAGAAGTACTGTTTGTGTGGAGTGTAGTGATGTATTTAGAAACCTGCTGTGGGTTTGGTACGAGTCCATTAACTATGGGGAAATGACAGAGAGAAAGAAAAGAGTTCTCTGTCGCATAGAATACACATTTTCTAGCTGTTTGTGCCTTTTGTAAGACTTTCACATTCGTACATTTTTCTGCTTGGTCTGAACATATGCAATTATTTCTTATTAGAACCATCCAGAGTGCATTATATTGTCATCTATACATTCTAATTGTTCAAGGTGCAAAATTGTCAACCCTGTCTCTGGAAAATGGCCTTCTCATACATTTGAAGTGCATTCTCATTTAAGTTTGAAGAGCAATGTATTGTCTAGAAAATTACCAAACACAATGTGATGCACGGTAATATAAAACCAAGAAAGTGTACATGCAGCACGTGAAGTGAGGATGGTTAAATGGAACAAACACAGGACCTTCACTCAGAGATCTGATGCTAAAATCTGCATGAAAAAGAGTAGCGTGGATGTTTATAACACTCTGTTTTCAACCTAAACTGTGTGAACCTGAATCTAAGAGTTAGATCTCTCAGATACTAAAAGGCCAGGATGAAGTGTGATTCATTGATGTCTTGTGTAATTGCATCATAAATGTAAAGCACTATATTGCCACTGTTAAACTAATGAAATTTTAATCACTATTAACTGCATGATTTTCTGCAGCTAATCACATTGCTTTGTGCTAGATTCAATAAAAAAAGGATGTATTGCAGTAAAAATACAAGTTCAATACCATTTGCTTTACCAACATCTACAATAAATTAAGTGCTTTTAAATTGCAATGTTCCCTTTAGAATAGCAGTTCAACTTTTCCTGAGAAATCTCACTTTAAAAAATTCTATTTCACTGGTGAGTGTCCATGTGAGAATGTGTTGCTGTCTTATCCACTTACCTATCGCATTTTTTACCTAAAGATTTGTGGACCTCAAACAGGGCTCCTATGGACTAGAAGAATCACCATCAGCTTATGTCACTTAATGAGAAATAACATTGTTTAAATATGTCCAATCTTTAAAAATGTCTTATTTCTTATCATAGCTGAGCTGGCAGCACTGAATGAGTCTGAATTACTCAGTGCGTTCAGTTGAGGTTTCATCAGTTCATAGAAAGTAAAATATTTGTGCAAGGATGTTTATGTGATGTGTATTTTATTGGTTCGTTATACAGATAATATTTAGATCAGATGTCATCAACATGGTGGCAAAAACCAAAAACAATCTTTATATACTGTTTTGCAGTTTAGTTTGGGAAACAGTATACAATGCAACCTCAGCATTAAACAAAACCTTAATTAAAATCCCACTGAGGTTAATTGAACTCTTTGTGAGGGTAGACATTGGAGCAGATCTGTTATGTTAGATTACATTATATTGTACAAGCTTATATGTGAAGATGTGGGCCTGTATAACTTTGGTCAATTACTTCTCAATACGTCTTGCCAATTATTCATTACCATTGAAAAACATCTTACTTGGTGGATTGGATGACAGAAATCTGGGGAAAAAAACCAGCAGATTTGTGAAGCAGCAATTTATTCATGTTCATGTCATTCCAGGACAAACAGCACATTTAAACTGATTCCACAAGAGGTCAGTAGGGCTGACGTCAGTCCATCTTCTCTAATAAAGCCCTTCCCTTGGAGGCAGACCTGGTCATCTTGTAAAATACTGTTTGGTCCTAGAGTGTGAAGATATACGTTTGACACTGACTGCAGAATTCCATTTCAAGGCAAGTCAAACAAATATACTCATCCCGTAGGTGGCAATTTAAAAAAATAAAAATAAAAATTTATGAATTTGGTCCTCGCTACAAGCATTTTTTATTAGGAAAGACACAATTAAGCCACATCCTGAAAAGAAACACTGCATAATGGGGCTCAGTGGTGGGTTTCTGCTGCTACTAGTTGACATCAGACAGACAAAAAAGACAGCAGGCTTATCAACTTGCTGGCACAAATCAGGAATTCCCCGTCCTTCTGTCAGAGATCCTGCAGAAAGGTAAAGAGAGGAGAGAACTCAGACTACAGGCGTGAGACATGAAGTGGTGATATATAATTCTACGAAGATGAAGGTCTCGCAGGAGTCTGAGCCTCAGTTCTGATTATAAGCTTTATGACATGGCAATGTTTTCAACATAGAGACTGTGTTAGCTGGATCGCTGAAAGCTCTCCCTCCCATTCTAATTTGTTTACATGACATTTTCAAGTGAAAACTAAAAACATTTGTTTCATTTTGGGGGTCAGTTTACACAACAATGGTGATCAGAATCAATGAAAATGCAACATTTTGAAAACAGCTTCCTCAGTGGAACTATTTCAAAAATGCTCCAACTCGTCCTTAGAAACGGGGGAGAACACACCTTCTCCTAAATGCTGGTACGTCGCATGTGCACTACGGTCGTAGTGCGAGAAGGATTCATTCATATCATTGAATGTGTTGTGTGATCCTCACTCCTGAATAGGACAACTTCTCTAATAAAATAAACATTTACTACAGGGGACCAAAACAAAGAAAGATAGCTTTCTGCGTTCAATATTTACAGCATACTCCAAAAATAACATTATTTTTAGCATTTCTGCCATTTCCCTGTAAATAGATATTTTTATCAAAACGTTGCCGTCTAAACACAAAACATTTTTGAAAAGACAACACAAAAATTGTGCATTGGCGCTTTACACATTTTTGTGGAAACTGGACTTCAGGAGTTCTAGGATCTTCTAGAAAGGAGCATTCTTCAAAGAAGAATGGGCTAATATTGCCTAGAAGCATTGTCACTACAAATAATCAACCAAACACAAATTTCTGTTGTGATTCCACCGCAGTCACAATCCATGAAAGTGATCTTTTTTTTTTAATACATCTGACAGAGTTAAAAAAAGATTGTATTCCTACCCATGTCATGTAGGGTTCACCCTCAATAGTGCAGTTATGCTCACTTTAAAGGTTTCGCCTCAAGTTTAATTTAAAGTCCTATGCTGAAAAATATACTTTTTTTTTCTTATGTAAAAGGCAGCTAAATATAATTTTTTTTTTTCCTTGTGGCTCTTCTCTTCCAAACAGGGAGGTGTTTATCTGATACATGAAAGAAATGAATGAATGTCTCCTGCATAACACCGTTCACTGGTAAATCACCAATATTGCATTTTGGCTTCAGTCTCCCATCTGCCATAAAAATTCATGAGATACAAGTCACTAATTCCAGAGAAATGTTGTTTAGAGGTATGAAAACCATCTGTGATTATAGTTTGCAGATGAATTGATGTGAATAGGCTAAAACCTTCAAGAAAAACAGTTTTAAATGGTACAGAAAGTGGTGATTCCATAAAATCCGATGTTTGTGTTACTGCAGTGGTAAAGAAGACTTTCTTATTCGCTGCCTGTTTCCTTGAGTTTGCCTCAGATAACCAGCTACTGTCATGACTCAGCTAAATCATAAGTCTATGATTGTGCAGTCATCTGCAGATTGTTTTTCACCATCAAATATGAACACTTCCGTCTCATCTGTTTTCCATCTTTATTCAATTAGATAGTGTCTTTATTAATTATTCACAATATTAGACTTTTGTGTGGCACAGTTATACTCAGTTGACATGGCAGAAAAATGGTTACTATATCAATACGTGGCTCTCCTTTTTTAGATTCTTTCCCAGACGGATTCAAATAAACCCCACAAAAAATTACTGTTGCTTGGTGAATTTTGTGTCACTTTAAGAGTGGGCAAGCATGAATTTATTCTTTCCTATGCAGAAGAGAGGCTTATTAAGATAATTTATGTCATTAGCTGTGACCTAATTTCACAGAGACTCTTTGAAACTGTGTTAGGTCAAACGTTTCTCATGTTACAAAATCGAAGCTGGCTTGTTTATCAGGTGAAGCATTTTTATCCAGTTCGTGGTCTCGATGAAAGGCCAGAGGTGACCAGTTATGTGACATCTGTATCCTTATAACTACTTTCCCCGAGGCAACTTGACATTGTTGGTTACTTTAATACAGGCCAATATTCCCATCTCCTTTTATTTCATCTTCTGAAACTCCACTTTTGTTTCCCTGATATTGACAATATGGTTGGCTGGCAGTGTGTTGTTACTTTTCTTTTTTCTTTTTTTTTTTTTTTTACTCAGCAACTCTCTGGAGCAAATATCAGTCAATACCAAAACATGACTGCATCCTCCAACATAACCTTGTTAAAATTCTTGACCTTTAAAACAGCAGTTTGCAAAACAATCTCAACTCAAGGTCTTGCTTATTCTCTTTTTTTGAAAACTTTCTAAAATGTCACCCATGTGATGGCAGTTCTGTTCAGATCCCCAGAAATGCAGGTATCCACACAAGGGTGGAGATTTTGAAATGTGTTGTGTCGCACAGCCACACGCACCGATGCACAAACAGTTATAGTGAACAGACAGGCAATCAATTAAATGATGTTTTAATTGGTCTTAGGACAAACGCTAAAGTAGAACAATTCCAAAACCATTCCTCTCCTTCTGTGTTAGCTCAATTAATCCCTGATTGGAGCTAATTGCTTGTGCAAAGTCTATTTGAAATAGCGGTGGATATAAAGTAGACAGAGCATGCTTGGCGGTGTCTCCTTCACTCTTTAATGCAGTCTTCCTGCCAAACAAACCAAATATTTGATGACAGAG
Organism: Parablennius parvicornis; assembly: GCA_900302745.1. NCBI lineage: Eukaryota > Metazoa > Chordata > Actinopteri > Blenniiformes > Blenniidae > Parablennius > Parablennius parvicornis. Next base: position 3,924 of record OMNM01002274.1, on the reverse strand, counting down.
TGTCTAATTGCCTCTTTTCTATCTCGCTCGCTCCCGTATTTTGATTAACAAGCACAAGCAGGTGCACACTTTGCTGATGTCTCTGTATGCATGCATGTGTACGTGGGGGGTGAGATGCTTAGATTTACATTCACACACACTTTGGGGTGTACGTTGACGTTGCAATAGTCGTCACTAAATCACTAAATCCACTAGTCCAGTCGTCATAGTCGCTGTTTTCCAGCCATTAAAACACTCTGGTCTGGCTTCAATCAGGCTATTAGAAGCTGTTAAGCAGGCTGAGTAAACCGTGAGCTAATGATGAGAATGCATCTGCGAAATCTGAACTCCATAGCACCACATTTAGTGACACTTAATTAATCTTAATGGATTCTGAAATAAGCCAGCCAAAGAAATATCTTATCCATAAATTACTTTTCTCTGTTCTGTACCACGTATTGCCACAAAGCACTCCCCCGGGATGCTTTAACTCTCACAAATTAATGTATATGGGTGTGGTATACTGTATGTGTGCAAGTACACTTTACAATCACACTGACTGAGGTACACTCTCTCTTTTCCAGCGAGAGAGTTTGTTTACCACCATATCAGCTCCTCAAATCAACCCCTGCCCCATGTTGCCATTCTCATCACTTTCATTCTCCCTTTAACTTTGTCTCACTCCGTAACTCTCTGTCCCACTTTTTTATGGCGCGAGGGGAACAGAAAGAGTAAGAAACCGCATCACTGCAAGTTCAGTCGTTTGAAGGAAGCCATTTAAATTTAGTGTTGAAGTTGACTGTACAGTTTCAGTAAGTGGTATTTGCAAGAGTATGTTTATTTGTTTGCACGAGTGTCTGTGTGTGTGTGTGTGCACGCGCGTGCACATGCCAGCATGTGTCTGCCACAATGTTCTTATCACCTCCTCACACACCTGCTTCCCTCGAAGACTGAGCCTCGCCTCTTCTCATGCCTCCTCATCAAAGCCAGATCCAGCCACAGTTGTCGCTCCCCTTTTTTCCCCCCTGCATGTGTTCCCCTCCCCCGTCTAGCTGGTTTGGCTGGCGTTCAGCAGCCGCCGCTCCCCTTGTATCACCACTGTGTTGTCCAGGCAGTCAGACCTTGATGGTATCATCCCATCCCTGTGAGGAAAATTCATGCGACTTGGCGGATGTACGTACAGGTGTTGTAACTCTTGGAAGGGCTATTAAGGATTAGGAAGGATGACAAACTGCTAAGAGCCTTAAGTTGCTGGCACTGGAGGCAAGGACATTTCGCTGCAAACTACAGGTGTAAATCAGATGTCTTAGCTCACAAAGTCACTGTCAATTAATTTGCAGTACCTCCCATGAACAAGCAGGTTGAAGGAAATGCAATGTGTGTGTGTGACTTAATGTAAAACAATCACTAAAGAATGAGGTATTAAGCATCAAGGAGGCTGTACTCAGACTTTACAGCAAGGGTGGGTCCCCGTGTAGAATGTACTATGTTCCTGAAATGTACTTACCTCCCCCAAATTGAAAACTGCTGCTCCATCTAATTAAAAGGCATGTGTGTAGGTGGCAAAAATTTAATTTGGCTTTCCAGTCAACCTTTGCCCTTGTTGTAAACAAAGCCTCTCATAAACAGCAGAGCAAATTAGAGGTGCTGCATTGTTTAAATAACACCACAGGTCTGAAGCAAACACACACGGAAACAACTGTGTCTATTTGTGGATGTGCTTTTTTTTTTTTTTTTTTTCTAATAATCTTTTTTTAATGATTCCAATGTAAAACGTGACTTTCTCTCTTAAAGCTTTTGAATAAAGATCAGGTTAAAGGCTTTTGACCTTCACATAAGCACAGAAGAGTGTCCATACAATTAAGTTCAGATTTTTTTTCCACCGTCTCCTGAAAGATTCATTTTGCACAGCAGTGCTCTCAGCTCATATGCATTTCAATCATGCATATTCATCTCAGGTCTATAACACTGTATGCATGTAAGGTATACATTTTTTTTTATTTCTCACCTCTGACTCTCACAGCACTGACAAATCTTCAATCAGGCGTTCTCCAACCGCCTACTTGTCAGCCATTACCGTGTATGCAACATCAACTCAATTAATTTCACTTCTCTTTTCCCCCCAATATCTTGCTCTTACTCTGGTGTTTATCACGACACACCTCTTCATAGCAGTGGTAATTGTATTAATTCTTAATTAACTTGGCCAAAAGGAGAAAAAAATAGTCATTTTATTCCTAATTAACAGACTCCGATGTTTGAGTGCGTTAGAAAAAAAAAAAAGTAAAAGAGGAATCTCAATTTCTTCTTCTCTCTCGAGGCGAGGATTTTAGGAGCTATTTTGTTATGTCTCATCAAGCATCTGGTGCAGAGTTATTGTATCCAGGTACTCACCACTCCCTTGATTGGTTAGATAATCATTTCTCCTTTGGAGAACTACATTTGTGGAGTGTTTTTTTTGTTTTGTTTTTGTTTTTGTTTTTGTCATGAATGTGCAGCTCCTAACCCACCAGAAGCCACAGTTTTCTAGTAGCTGAAATAATGCAGACTTCATCCATGCATGTAATGTAAACAATCCTACCTCCAGTCAGAGCTTTTATGCCAACATCTGTATGTGCAGTGCGCATCACCCCTCCTCCTCCTCCACCCGGGCCTCCGCTCCCCTCCACCCCCTCCCTCGCCGCCTGCTCTGTCCTCCCTAGAGAGCTGCAGCATTAATAACTGTAAGTGGATAATGCCCTAGCTCGAATTCCGATCAAGGTTTAATAAGAGCATGATTCAGTCGGCCACTGGCAGCGGGAGGCACTTTCTGTGTGGAGGTTCCATGCGCATGTGGTTATACCTTAATGTCAAATATCCCTGCTGGTGTGTGTGTTGACTGTTTTTTTTTTCTCTCTCTCTCTCTCTCTTCAGTCATTGTCTCACATCTTCACTCACATCACTGCAAAACCCTAAATGTGCTTTACGTGTTTCTATTTGTGTCAGACTGGGGTCACCAAAAAATTCAGTTGTGATTGTAGAGATATCATCCAAAGAGTGTAGGGGAAATATTTGTGCAGTGTGCTTATGTACCTTTCCTCTTAGGAGTTTCAAAGCAACCACAGGATATTCATTCCACATCCTGGGCTTGTGCCAAGGCAACGGTAGGTGACAAAGATAAATTTGTTGTGGGTTGTTCTTGTGTCTACAGGCTCACTGCTGTAGATGGAGTATCCCTGTGACACCATCAAACACCATATATAATCAAGCGCTGTGCAACTCTGCATGTACAGTTTCCAGTGAAGTATAAACGTGGCTCTACGGAGTTAATTGGAGCGTTGCTTAGATTCTATATGGGCATCCCGTCAACAGTCAGCTATCTAATACAAACAGACTGGTAGGCACTGCAACGCTGAATAACATAATTCATTACAGCAAGAAGAACAGGCAAGTTTAAATGTACTGCTGCGTCACATAGAGGCACTTAAGAATTATTAATATTTCGATGTATTATGTAATATTAAGGTCTCTGCGCGTGCCATGGGGACAATACGAGGGAGGCATTATTCATGTTGAGAAGACTCGTGTTTTGCTGAGAGTCAAAGCCATTAAACATGCTATCTGCTCATTGCCATTAGCTCAAAATGCTCCGAGAGAAAACCTGACTTTGACATCTAATCCTCTTTACTCGGAAGAGGACTAATGCACAAAGAGTATATAGCCCATTTGACAAACATATCCATTCTTTATGGGTACACACCGAATGGCACAGTATCGATGAGAGTTCCGCGTTTCTGTTGTCTCTCCCCACCGTTCTCGTTTGACTTCCCGTCTACCTTGCCGTCTCCCCTTCCGTCTCCCCTCCACCCAACCAGATGGCCTCCCTCTAACGGAGCATTGACACCAGATGTGCAGTTCCAGTGTCGACTCAGGGACCAGCTGGGCTGAGTGTGCCAGTGGTTCTGT
>OMNM01002270.1:32660-43057 GCA_900302745.1 Parablennius parvicornis | reverse complement strand
GGTGTGGCTGCTGGAGCCTTCTCTTCTCGGCGGGGTTGGGCATTCACCGGCATCCAACCTCGCCAGGCGGCGGGCACTGTGATGACAGGTGCTTAAATGTGCAGGCGGGGCTTCACATACGTCATCCCAGATCATTACCATAAAAGCGTAACAAGAGGTGTCCATAGCAGGCCTCACAGGGGCTTAATATCACATACTAAATGTGTTGTACTGAGTAAATCGACTGGAGGGGAACTACATGCATTACTGATTGTCATTCTGAAATGCACTTTCCAAAACTCCTGACCTAATCCACATCAATCAAGCTTTATTCAACAATGTTGTACTATATTGCATTCTGAAAAGTAATACACAGTAAGAGGCCCACACAGCGAACTACATTCCTGGGCAGCAAGTCGTTTTAAATACAGAGCGGAATAAATAAGAAGCTGTAATAACAATATTTGAGGTTTTTGTTGTAAGATAGTTATCAGAATGCTCTGTACCAGGGAATGAATGTACTGTTGCAGGTTGTAGAGATGGAAAGGGTGCCTCCCAAAACATTTCTGGCAGTACTAATTACAAAATTACAAAATTAGCTATACACCTTACATAAAACATGTTCAAAACACACTATTCTGAAGCAGTTCAGTGTGAGTTCAGTTCTGACAGAAAAGACGAGGAAAAGGAATTTTACGGAGATCGAAATAGTCATGGAGGAGGTGGAGGTCAGAAAAATTTGCTTATTTGGTGGTCATTGTAGTAGATTCACTAATAAAAGAAAAAAAAACAAGTGATCGGTGCATCGTCACTGCTGGAAAAAGTGTGAGAGCCACAGATATCTGTGGCTGCAGAGGTGAAGGAAAAGAGTCTGCTCTAAAAGTAGAAGTCAGAAGAGAGTTATACCAGGGAGGAGAGTGACGTCATGGGGCCAGCATCCAAGCTCAAAACAGCCACCAGAGTTGTGACGGCCTGTGTGTGTGGCAGTGTCGCAGACAGTTTTTGTGGAGCCACAGTGGAGATCGATAAAGTATAGTTTCATCTGTTTAATAAATGTATAAATTAAATGTTTGAACAGGAACTTGTGAAAAAGCGCAGTGGACTTTGTGTTGTGTCCTCAGTCACTAGAGGGTTTGGAGTAGGTGGGTGACGAGGAGGTCGTCTGTCTGCAGCACCAGTGCGCTTCCCACCAGAGCGTCCAGAACGCACGGTGGGGCAGAGCGTCCACAGAGCAGCGTTACGCACGACTGTCACAGCGCTGTTTATATGCTTACACTGAAACGAAACAGATTGTTACACAATTTCTCGCAATTTATAATCAATCAGTTCTATCCACCGCTCTGTATCATTTTAAGATGAAAGTCTGACATATAAACATCTTGCTGCTGATTCAGTAGTAACGTCCCACTAAAAGAACATCTAGAACTCTGCAGCTTGACTGTTTATGATTACTTGGATCAATAAGTGATATGTGAAGACATGGAAATGTATGAAATTAGTCTGGCTTCCATTCTCCACCTCACCATAAGCGCTACCAGGTTCCCTCGTCTCCAAAATGTGCATGCGGAAGGTCCAAAGCTTGTGTATTGATACACACATTCTCCCGCAAAGTTTATTTTGTTAGCTCACTAATTTTGATAGGAAAGTGGCGTATCATCTTTCAGGACCTGTTTTGTGCGCACGCAACCTTGATACATGAGGCCCCTAGTAGATAAGCAAACACTTTCTTCTTTACAATTTACAATTTACAATTCTCTGATTCTACCATATTTAACTTACGGTATGGAAGTTTGAGGAAACACTTGTGTAGCCCTGGTTGAAATCACTTGTTTTGTATGTGTTGAAATGGGATAGGTTTTTTTTTTTTCAAACAAATGTCACTTTCTGTTAATTTAGTTGCACTCTATGTTTTCTGTTCTACCATTCTATGTGCAGAGTTCTAGAACTGTGTTTTTTGTATCGGGTAAGCGCCCTCATTTTAGCCTACCGCTCAACCTCAGCCCCATTGGGTGGCGGTGGCTCATTGCCAATCTGAGTGATCGTCGTTGCTCGAGGGGAGGGACTTTCCCTCACCTGCGTGGCAGCTTGAAAGGCTAAAGCAGACGCACATCGGATGCGGCGCTCTGGACCTCCCACTCAGATCAGAGAGGTATTCTCCGGATTATTCCTGTGCCTCAGTGGACAACACCGAGTTGTCCCGCGGTGGTCGGAGCGTCGTGGATCTCCCAGAGAGGAGGACCAGGAAGTCTGGAACACCTAGCGAGGTACTGGCTGCTGTGCTGCACAGCCATACCCGCCGTACCCGTCGTACCCGTAACTGCTCTCAACTTACAACATACGCTTGCACCCCATTCACCTTCATCCTTAACCGCGTTCTCCCTACTGAATTTGTGTGAAGAGACTTGACCCTTATTATGCACGTGCTTTTTGTTTGGGCTGGTAACCCAGTGAAGCAGCCATTTGTTTTTGGTCTCCCTGATCCCAAGCAACGGGCCTGCAACTATTTTCTTTTTGGTTTACTTTTAGTTACCGCCCTGTGTGAATGGGTGCGTGAGTGTGGGCTTTTGCGTTTGTGACAGACTGTATAATTTGCCCATCATTATCTGGATTCTCCAGCTTATAGTGGAGTCAACTTTGTTTATAGTTTTGGGAACTCTCTAATTGATTTATGGTTGTTTCTATTTATCTGCTCTTTCTGTTGTAATAAATAATAAATTTTTATTTAAAGTTATGAGTGAAGCCATTTTAATTGAATCTGACCCCGCCCCAGTGTACTATTACCTCATAATATTCCTAGCCACCTGGGGCTGGGGTTACAGTTCTGTAATTTCACTACAAAGACTCATTTACAAAAAAGACCAATAAGAATCGTACACAGTGTTGGCTTTCGTCATTGTACCAATCCACTATTCTTACTGTCGAACATTAAAATGTATTGACCTTGTGGAGTTTAAAACCAGTCAAATACTATATACTATAAATACTATATACAGCAATGAATAGCATTATTTCAGATAACATTCATAAATGGTTTCACAAAAGAGAAGGTTACAACTTCAGAGGAAAGTTACAGTGTAAGACTGAATCCACACCACCTTGAAAAGCTTCTGTAACACCAGCAGAATGTTTAACTATGTAAAAAAAAATGTAGAAATCAAATAATTGCCAAACTTAATTCAATGTAAAATATATAAAGAGTTGATTCTACCATGGTACAGGGTTTAGTCACGGCAATGAAGGTTTGGGTATTTATGGTGTCAAAGTGATTATTGATTGATGGATGTTGTATTAGTGTCACTGTAGATACTTGGGTGTAATTATTTAATGATAGTGAAGTGAAATTAAGATTTTTTTTAAAAAAGCATGTGACTAAAAAGAAAAACCATGACAATGCAAAGTAGTAGGATTAAATATGTCTTTACTCCTTCCTACCCCTTTTTAGCATATGTAAAGCTAGTGCCATACTTGAAAATTGGAGTTTGCCTTTGTTAAAGAAATTCAAAATTTTTTGCTTTACTTATTTTGTTGTTTTTCTTTTTTTTATTGTTTCTTTTCTTCTATTTTTGCATGTTTGGAATAAAATGTATTTGTTTATTCATTCAGGTCTCAACAAAGTGGAGGACTATACCTCTGTAGTGTTAAGCACAATGTGTTACTTGTGACTAGTGACAGATTAGATCACATTTCCTGGTCAACACAGCTAGATAACTACCAAAAGGACTCGCATTAATTCTTTTAACACATAGGTGAGCAGCATGCATCAACACATTAATGCTTAATATCTGATGGCCATAAAAATACAAAAACGAAAATACTATTGCTTATAGATTCTACTATGACTCCAAGAAAAGGCCAAGTTATCACAAACATAATTTGTCCACATTTTATTTAATGTTATGTACTCACACAAGTCCACGATCTTTTCCACATTGACTTTGACATTCTGAAACTCTTTCAGCATGGTCTCCGTTTTCTCCTGCTGGAGTCTGATATACTCCAGTAGCACTGCAGAACAAAGATACACTAAATGTAACAATAATGTAACAATAAATGATAGATAAAGATACATTTTTTCCCCAACAACGCACAAGATATCCGTTTTGGACACACTGCCAGGATGTCAGTGAAGTTGGTTTACATGAGAAAAAGAAGAAGCCTTGATGTGTGCAAAGTGAGTGAGAATCGCAATTAAATATGTAGATCTGAAGTCTTCCACTTAGGCCGCGTTTCCATGATAAAGTTTAAAATAAAAATGCGTCCTTTTTGCATTTTCATTTGAGAAATGTTTTGTGTTTACACTGAAAAATAATGCAGGTTGCTTGATTATTGCTAATACTTGATTATTCTTAAACACTTTTCTTCGGGGACAACACCTGTTGCCATTCCTGAACTCCATTTGTACCTAGCTATTTTGCATAGTTTGCAGTCCCTCCTTTATCATTTTTGCAAAGGCAAATTTAGGCTTGGATATGTACAAATCTGTCATCCCCTGGGGCTATTGATTAATCCACATATCTATCTTATATCCTCACTTTTGTTAAGTTTGGTGGCACAGAGAGACTGGTGTGAAATGATAATAAAGAAAAGGCAGTTCATAACTTGAGCAGTTCACTTCTCTGTGACAGAAAGAGACAGAATCACACAAATCTATAGGTAAATACAGGGTCACAAAATTACCTGCAATGAATGTGTTTGAACATGAAAGAGAAAAACATGCAAACTACAAACTAAAAAGATTTGTCCAGCATTTTCTCACGTTGACACAGGAGTGCTAATCACTAAACCATCGTGCAACCTGCATTTATACTTTGTTACCAGCAGTCACGGCAGCCCCGCTTCAGGCCACCGTGGACAACGGGATGGACGTCAGACAACGGAGGGGGATGGAATGGTTAAATGTACAGGGCCTGATTGCCATGGGCGCCATGCCAGATTTTTAAACTGTCAAAAATTTCCCACGGTGCAGATGAGAAACGTAATAGGACTTAGTAAAATGGGTTAAACGCTATAAAATGTGACAGTACGTAATAGGCCGTTACAAAACTTGGAAGTGGTCCGTAGTGGAACGGGAATCACACATATTGATATGATATTTCTATATTGATCCACTTTATTACTGAGCTTCACTTATTCAGTTTTGGCTCGCGTCTGCCAGTAACAAGCTTTTCTCACAATAACTGCGTGTGGAGTTGAATAGAGGGAAAAACAGGGAAGACATCCATATTTGATTAACAAAAGTCCTCTTCTTTATTCCTCTTCTGACACGAACTTAAAACAGAACTCGGCAGGCGCACACATCTGCTGTGCCGCACCAACAACAACAAAAACATCTCCACTTCCCACAATGCATATGACTCTTAAAGTAACTGCATGAAACAACCGCGATTGCCATGGCCGCCGGAAACATAGTGTAAATGCAGCGTTAGAACTTCTACCATTAGAAAGTATGTGATTTCTACTCAACTCCTCAACAACAGATTTGAGTCAAAATCAATTTCCCTTACATGTTTTCAGCTCCTGATCATCCTCTATCCCATCCACCTTGTCTTCTTTGTCTCTGGAGGTCTGTTCAAACACCTGATACAGCATATTTCCCTGCTCCACCTGCAGAGCTCCAGACAGAATCTGGAAGGCGTCATTGAGACGATCGTTCACAGTATCGAACTCATCTCTGTGGCTGCCGCACTTCAGGATGCGTTCCACCCAGTTGGCCAAGGTGTATTTTTTAATAAGCTCTTTCGATGATTGTAGAGTGAAGCAGAGTTCCTTGAGGGTGTTTTCTACCACAGTATCGTCCTGGACCTTGACCATCTCACGTTGTTTGATGGTATTCACCAGTTCCTCCAAGGATTTGACTCGCTTTGAAACACGGTGGCAGCGCTTCTTGTTAGCCTTCACATTTTCCACCAAGGTGTAAATCTCAGAGGCAATGGACAGGATGGGATCTATAAAGTCCATGATGAGCTGCAAAACAAAAAAGATTATTATTTCTGAGCAAAACACACATGAATTTCTTATCATAAAATTCAATCTCTCAAATCAGTGTGAAAGAGCTGATTGGGATCATCTTTCTATAACATAAAAAAGCAAAGAATGGATCTTGGGAGAAGATAAGCCCAAACATTCATTTTGGGTTCACGCAGTCATAATGCTACAATAGCTATCTCATCTTGTATCACATATAGAATGCATGCAGTATATTTGATTTGCAATGACACAATTTTCTAAACAACAGTAGATGTATGGAAATTGAATCCCTCTATACTTTTTTTCAGTCACAAAAACCTCACTTTAGATCCACAGCAATATGAAGGAAATCACACAAAGCGCCAGAACAATGAACAGGGGCAAAAGTGAGGTAAAGTCGTAGTAGATATGCAGTATCAGCTGCTGCTCTGAGCAAATAAATGCTGCAGTACCTCAAATCAAAAACTGAAGAAGATAAGGGAGTCAGTTTTGAGTTAGTAACAACTTCGAACCTAAACACGAAGATAAAGTCTCCCTCAAACCAGGACTTTAAATAATGGGCCCCTGGGGCAAAATTGGCCTGCAAATAGGGTCAACTGGTCTGGATGAACTTTTAAAGGTTAAATCCCAAAAAAGTAGGTGCTCATTGTAATGGGTCCATTGGGGATCACAGTGGGAGCAATAAAGTGAAAGAACCTGAGAACATTGTTTCATTGTGAAGTTAAGTAAATCAAGTTATCTCTCAAGGCTGTATGAAACTCTTTCAGTTATATTAGATGTAATTTCTTTTCCAGTTTTTGTGCCGACTTCTTTAATGTTCACAATTGCTTGTTAAACCATGGAGCTATTCTCCTCTGAGTTATAACTTTTATCTTCAGGGGGGCAACAGAATCAAGCGTGGAGTGAAGTAAGGCTGTTCCACCATCTCCAACAAAACGAACCTGAGTGAGGTTAATGCTAATGCGATGACAATTGTTTTCCATTTGCTTTATAAATGAAACTCAAGTAAATATTGATGGATTATGTTCTTGAATTTGGTCACAGCATTACCTGACAGACAACTGGCATATTAAAATGAGGGTTTTGGGAGAAAACTGTAAATTAATCAATGTCAATATCATAAGTGAGAACAAGGCTGTTATTGAAAATTCATATGTCTATTTTATTAATTCTTGTATCTCCTATAGAGTTCTTATAGTTCTTATATTATAGAGAAGCGCTTTTTGCCTCTGTACTGAGTTAGAAGGACCCATTCTGTGGGTCAGGACGTGCTCAGTGCCAGTTTATTGTGTCTATTGTTGTTATTCCCGCAAGATTACTTGATGCCTCTGTTTATCGAGGAGTCATTGTTAATGTCTTGCCTCAGTAACAGGTCTCAGTTATGACCAGGCATAATGTCTTGCAAAGAGGTAACCCAACGTTATTCTACAGCCTTGAGAGTAATGCACATAACTGTTGCTTCGGAGGACCTCTATTTAAGCATGCGAAGGACAGAGAGTTGGGAGTCTGTCTTGGGTCTCTCCTGTGTGTGAACTGTCTGTGAGGAGATCTCTAATTGTTTGTATGAATAAATACCCTTGCAACCAGTCTAATTCTTCATTCATCCTTCTGAAACTGTGCATCACACTGAAACAACGGGAAATTCTACAATTTGGCGTCACAAACAGGATCTCAATACAACGGAGCTGGTAAGTGCAAAATGTTTTATCTTGCCTTGTCATGCTGCTGTTTGACAAGATCTAGAGAACTGATTGAAAAAAATGTTAAAAGGTTTAAGATTAATGAAAAAAGAATACCAAAATTGAGTGTTAACTTTGTGATGTCATTAGTAGGAAGGTTGGATAATTAATTTCAGAATCTGAATTTGAATTTTAAAACTGTATGGATATAGTTGGTGATTAATTCCAGAGTGATTTTAAGATGTTTATATCCGGGCTAAGGAAGTGCCAGCCACGGAGGAGGTTCTGGACCAGAACCTAAAGGTGTTTGTTGTGTCATTTAAAGGATTATGTTATGTTATGTCATCTTATGTTACTTTATGTGTTCTTTTGGTGTCTGTTATGATAATTGTTGTTTCTGACATTTGGTCCACCGTATCATTGGTCTGTTCTTGGTTAGATGAACGGGACTGATAGACGGAGTGTCTTTAAACATTCCTGTTCATCTGACCAAGATAAGGTAAAACGATCATCTGGTCCGCTGTCTCGTTGGTCTGTTATTGCTCGAGTGAGTGGGACTGATAGATGTATTGTCTTTTAACATGCCTGTTCACTTGACCAGAATACGGAAAAGCTTGATGCGAATTTTATACCTGGCTATTTGGAGTGATCCATTGAAGCTGTTTATGCCCCGGCCGAGGAGGTGCCAGCCACGGAGGAGGCTCTGGGGAAGAGCTTAAGTTGTTATTTGTGTTATTTGTACTAAAGTTTGTGATTTGTGTTGTTTGTATTAAGTCTGTTTTTGGATAGGAAGGACATTTGTTGTTTGTACAGTTTGTACAAAGTCTGTTAATTGTGTAGTTTAAAGAATTTGTTATATGCTGTCCTGTTTTGTCTGTTTGCAGCCTTGTTTATCTGGTGTTATTTTGTGTTGTGTTAGTTGTTTCGAGCGGTTGGCTCATCGTACAGTCGATCCAGTTCTCATTGAGTGAGAGGGGTGGGCAGAGGATTTCTGAATCGTGCATTTCATTTAGTCAGAACACGGTGAGGCATGTCGGGAAGTTTTATACTCGGCTTATGATAGGGGGGTCACTTTCTGTAAGCCTGTTATTGTCATTTGGGTAGTGGCGAAGCACATGGTTCTTGATAATTGAGTCTTTAGATGATGAGTCAGATAGAGCCTGGAGTTACGACTGCAGATTTTTAGTGCCTGGAGCATGGGCTCGGCAAGTGTTTACTGTTTGAGCGGCGTCTCAGCAGAAGTGAGGCTGGCGTGAGTGGCGTGTCCGCAGCTGAGTGTTTGATGTTGAATGAGTGAGAGACAAAGACTGCAGACCTATCTGTATTGAAACTCTTGGATATTCATGACCAACTGGGAGTAAAGAATAAACATTACTGGTTAAATGTAATTGTTAAAAGAAATGAATGGTTAAAGATCCTTTAGGAATTATTAAAACAAGTAGTGTGTTGTGTTTTGAGTTGTGTGTGTGTAGCTAGTTGACCTTGGCCCCCCTAGAAGTTTGATAAGATGATTGCTGGAGGAGCTCCCTGCTTCTCATGTATGTGAATAATTCTCATCAACACAAAATGTACTTTTTATTGATGGAGGGCTTTGTGTGTTGCACAGTTTGTGTCTAATGTAATAATTTAATGTTAGTATGTAAGTAGAAAGATTAAATGGGTAATCAACAGTCAACTCAGTCCACCACAGAAGTTGATAAGAATAAAGGTCAAAACACAAGGATTGGGGAAATTAAACATAAACAAACAAGAGTAAAAGTCTAAAAAGCTTCGCCTTTCCTTTGAAATACACACATATATATATATAAAAGATATAACAGTTAATTTGTTATTTTGATCTTAATTCAAATCATTTGACAGAACAATGTTGTTTAATTGACTAAAATTGACAAACTAGACTCTGACGGACTGACTGAGAAAAGCATGAAAAAAGTTGTGCTGAATTTTTCTACTATGTTGTGCAAACGTGACAAAGGTTCATTTGATAATTGTAAGTTAGAAGTAACTGAGAGGATTTTATTGTTTGTTTTGTAATGTCAGCTGCATCTGAATGGATGAAAATGTGTGAGTTGCAGACGGAGTGAGAATTGGCGAAAATGGGTGAACTAATCAGATTGAAATCAGAAGGTACAGTGAGAGCTTAGGAGGAAGCAATGGAAGGTCGTCCAAAGAGGTGGAGTTCGAGGAGATGGTGGAAGAGGAGGAGTCTCCGGAGGGAGGCCCCTCGAGTCGGTGTTGCACAGAAAGAGGGAAAAAAAGAGAGTAAAAAGAATGTGTGAAAGAGAATAATAAAGAAAGTGTGTGAGAGTCTGTGAAAAAGAGTGTCTTGACTGTTTGAATGTTCTACTTTTAGACGTTCTAATTTTTCTGGCCATAGAAATAATGTTGCTATTGTTGAGATATGTATGTAACACTTTCTGACATTTATTTGTCTTATTGTCTTTCTTGTGTTTCTTTCCGTACAGGTGTTCTAGCAATTTGAATTACTTGTCTGTTTACTTTTAGAGGCTTTAGTGATTTACATTCTTATTTTTATCATTTCAGTTTTTGCCTTTTACAAATCTTGTCTTCCTTCAGTACTATTGCGGTACAGACAGACGACACGCAGAAACAGTTCAGTGTGTGTGTAAAGGAAGCTTCACCACACTGAAAAGCGTTGAAAAATATAAAATGGAACTTGGAAGAAAAAAAAACCAGCAGAGTTCAAAGGTTGCTCTAAAACAGTCCTAAACTTGATTAGAGACTATTTTAGAGCTAACCATAGTGGTACTA
>OMNM01002270.1:20126-32638 GCA_900302745.1 Parablennius parvicornis | reverse complement strand
AATTATTTGGTTAGTTTCATTTCAGTTGCATTTATACAAACTGGCAAGCAAGAAACGTATCAGAAATAAATTAAATAAATAAATATACCCTCCACCAACTGAATAAGGAATTGGCTGAGGCTCCCTTAAATTGTAAATGGACTTTCTTTGAAAAAAAAATATATATATAAATAATTTTGAATACCATCTGGAATGCTAATATTTATCACACGGAACATTATTTCTAATGTTTTAAACATAATATCCCAAAACTTTAATGTGGATGAATGTATGGAAAAAATTTATTTATGGAATCCCAGTTTAGATACAAATTTTTGCAAACTGAGGTAATAAAAAGATAAAATAAAAATTACTTCTTTTTAGAGTGACATTTCTAAATCAAAACAATCGGTAGATTTTACTACCTATTTGAACTATTTTTAATCACCTCATTGAGTATATTCCAGGTGGCCTTGATGTTACATTTATATTTTGAAGCAACTGTCCATAATAGATCGCATAATAGATGTTAATTTGTTTCTATATTTTTGATTACTGAATACAATAATTAGATGAAATAAATTAGATAAAAATAAATAAATGAATAAAATAAAAATTTGCTCACTCCACGGCTTCTACTTGTTGGGCTGCTATAGAGGCAAGAACACATAAATGAAAACATCTATGGCGACGCAGCCTGAGGAAAGCATGTGAGTGTTTAACCTTTTGCATTGTTTACTAGAGAAGTATGAAAAGATTTGTAGTTATTGTTAGATTTCGTTTGTTTTTCTTTGAGTTTATGTGTCAAATTCTGTGAAGGCCGCTCCGATTCACAGCTCCGATCTGTACTCCTCCACCGACACCGCCAAACTCCAGGGATGGAAACTTCACTGGGAAGTTAAGTACAGATAAAAGGATAACTTGACAAAGATTCTTTGACATGTTTGATGAGATTTATTTGTTTGATGCTGTTTTTTTTTTTTTTGCCTTGTTGAGACTATTTTCAGGAAGATAGATGCTGTGGCTGTGGTGAACACATTGTGGATGGAGAGAGCTGCACCCAGATGGAGGTGGTGGCGTGACAGCGGGGGGAGGAGGCGTGAAGGCGGCAGATGGAACTACAAACATGGAGGCTTCCGACATGATGACGATGCAATTCGACGCGACATGAAATGCACCTGCGTGCGCCAAGGTCGGATCATGAACACATATAAAGAGCGTGAGAAGGAAGCAGAGGCACACACAGTGCTGTTAACATTCCAGTGGGAACGTAAACATTCACTTACTTGTAAACTGAGTTTAAACTTCAGATTTTTGAGGATTAAATTAGGGTTTTGATGTATGTGAGGAAATGTAGGACTTATTGCAAATGTCCAAACATTAAGGGTATTAAAGTAATCAGTGTTTATTCATCTTCTGCAAAAACCCATTCGTGTTGTTGAGCCCAAATAACCATTCTTCACCCACTCTCCTGAGAAAAGGGTGGAGGTGGACCACACTTTTCTCAGAACAAACAGAAACATGGTGAGCACATGGCTGAAAATGCCATTGGTCAAGTGACCCCTTATCAGTGCGCACCCCAGGACCCCTCCAGTAAGCTGCACCCTGCATCTCACCAACAGGTGGCTCCACCAACTCTGCCACACCCAAAGGAGGAGACTGCCCTCCGAACCAAGACAACCTTCATCAGATTGGTCAAGGTATCGGCCAGCGCAGCAGGGTATCGGAATACAAAATACAGGTACAAAACCCAGACCCTGCGAGCTCAACCCACACTTCGAGTCAAACCAACGTTTACCGTAATGGGTCAACTTCGCGTGGAGACACAAAGAGCCACGTGTTAACACATATGGACCAGAAATCAGGCTAACTGCTCAGAGCCTCTTCTCAATGAATGAACTCAGAGAGACAGGTCTCTGCTGCATCGTCAGAGAGAGTGCACAACGTGGACCCATGGAACCAAACAAAGGTTCAGCCTGCTGGATGAGCAGAACAAAGTTTGGATTACTTTTTCTTTTTTTCTATACATTTTTTAGGCTCCTCGGGATGCAGCCCGCATCCCTCCAGCCGCCTCCACAATGCACAACTTTCTACAGAAAGCTGTCCTTCAGATCACCCGCAAAGCCCCAAAGTCTTGGAGGTCGGGACGCCAACTTCAGACCCAGTAACAGACAAGTTATTATGGGCCTCAACGAAAGTTGACAGTGCACCACAGCGGTGCTGCTCACCTCACTGAAGAACAGTAAGAGAGCTTTTGTCTGGGCAGTGACGCTAAGTTAGCCTGAAAGCTAATGTGCAATGCGTTTCAACTGTATCTATCATCAAGCTAAAACTGGTAACATGAATTTGCTATCGGTTTGTGTACGCTTATACGTCTCAATACTGGGCCGAAACAGCAGCTCGTCATCGTCATGTGAAAGCGTCTTCCCTTCGCTACGCAACCCAGCTCTGCGTCTGTGAATACGTTCACCATCTTGGTTCTGTGAGACACCCAGCAAACGTCATCTAGGGCAGTGATTCTTAACCATTGGACCACGGCTCGAGCACTACCTGGAGGCCTGCAAAAAAATTTGTTTTGCACTTGTGGGCAGCGGGACCCCATAGGTTATCAATTGACCAGAGATATTACTGTCTGTTATCCATCAGACACTCAGTTACAGTACTGCATCCCACCACTGGTGGCGGTAATGCTACAGTCAGTTGTTTAACAAGCTCCAATAAGCAGAAGAAGACACTCAGTAAGCTGAGCTGTTAAGCCTGTAGTGAAAGTTTATGAAAGAAAGTGATGGAGAATTATTTTAAAAAATAATTTATACGAAAGTGGTGCCAAACACCTCAAAAAGGCAAACACTTTGTGCAGGTACAATCCGTCTTCATTAAGTACCGATTTGTAAACAGAGGTAATGAGGCAATTCCGAAAGCCCAGTGTGTTGAGTGTGGGCTTACGCTATCAAATGAAGCACTTAAGCCATCAAAACTAACGCGGCATCTGGAAACCAAACATCCAACGCTTGTGCGAAAGCTGGTTGAATTTTCAAGGAAAAAGAAAATGGGCTACAGACATTTTTCTCACCAGTTTTTTTAAAAGTACTTTTTAGCTGTATTAAAATCTAATTAAGGAGTTTTTTTTGTGTTAATAAACCTGACTTTAGCCTTGTTTTATGAATTGTTAACCTGTTGGGGATCTTGTTGTATGTAGAGGTTTACATACACATGACAAATAAATGTATTTGTAATGATCACATTGTATAATGTACTTTATTTCACAAGCTTTCAGCTCTGATTTAGTTACTGAATACGAATCAAAACAAGAGTGAGGTCAATTATTATGCTAATACAGCGTAAATATTTGAATGGGCATTGGGACATTTTGCACTGGAAAATTTGGGCCCCGAGGTCAAAAAAGTTAAGAACCCCTAATCTAGGGGGTGGGGGTGAGGGGAGGGACTGTCAGGCCGTCTTCTGTGTATGTGTGTGTGTGTGTGTGTGTGAAGTGTCTGTGTCTTCCCCTGTGTTTCTCACCTCCTTGTCTGTCTCATGTGTGGCAACTGCCGTTTCCCCGCCTTCCCTGTGTATTTAAACCTCTTATTTCTGGGGTCTGTGTCAGTTCATCTTAGTCCTTTCCAGACCGTCTCATGTCCTTGTTCTGTTTTATGACTGATTTCCAGCTTTTGAATCTGTTCTGTTCAAGGATATGTTATTGGATTACCCCCGACTGAACACGTGCTTTCGAATAAACCCCTTTTTTACTGCCATCTCTTGCGAGTCTGCTTTTGGGTTCACTGCTTGTCCTGACAGAGCCAGTATGCTGATTTGTTTTTGTGCTTTTGGTGCAACCTGCGTGAGCACTGTCGGTGCAAGAAAAAGAGAGTCCTCGGCACGTGATGAGCATCTGGTAAGTGTCCACAGGGGCAATTTTGTTCTCACATAGAAACACATCACATCTTAAAAGAGGCTTTCCTTTAATCATAAGTTTGCAACCCTTTTGTACAGGGCAGGGCAGTGCGTAGCGTCTATCAACACACTGCTCTGTCCTGTACAAAAGTATTGTTACAGGAACCAAACTTGTTTTGTGCTGTGCACACATGCTTCAGCTTGCTGTTGGGACTATGGCCTGATATATCTCGGATTCCGATTTCACATTTTTCGATCCTGTAGCAATCCTGATTGCATAGTAAATAAATATTCTATTCTGGAGTATAGTGAGTGAGGTGCCGAGTAATATGTATAGTCTTTTCCTGTTGGATTTAATTCTCTCCATATGTCAATTATCCCCAATTCTGCCATTAATCTCATGACATTTTTACTAATTGAATATTTTTGTGTTCCACTGTATGAGGAGTCTAGTTGTGGGTTTAGTCTAAGATATAGATCTCTGCCCAGATCATAATACCCTTTGCCTCTGCTACTATCATGTCAAACAGCTGTTTGTCTTCCCTGATACCCCTATTGCCACTCCTATACTGTGACCTGTTCCCTATTATGAAGAGAATATTTGTTTAAATCCTTTTCTTTTAAGTTTTTATGTTCCCTTTCCAGAAGATGCGTCTCCTGTAGCATAGCAAGTTCGTCTCCCTCCTTTCTCATCTTGCATAATATCTTGGACCTTTTAATTGGATTAAGTATCCCATTCACATTATATCAAGCTACTTTCACAAAATTCTTCTGCGTTGACATATTTATTATTTATTTTTATCCCCCTTCTCTCCATACTCCCTCCTTATGCTACAAACCTGGCAAATTGCCTTGAACAATACAACAAAAAAAAAAGAGAAAAACAACCATCAATCTAAAAAAAAAAAAACCTCCGTAAAAGGGGGGTTTGTAATTACCCTGGGTGAGTCTTGCTGGTAAGTCTGCTCTAAGGGAAAACCTCTTCCTCCAGAAGAAAGTAGGCCCTTTTTGTTGTAGTCAGCTTTGTCCATGTCTGAAAAACTCCCAGAAAGACTGGGAGAGGGATTAAACAAAAGTCCAAAGGAAACAGAAAAAAAAACCAGACCAACCAAATTTTTCAAAATTCTTCTTAAAGTCATGCTTCAGCTTGCTGATGATTATATCAGTCAGACTTTGATTATGTTTGGCAGGTAGTATCGCTATTGTGTGAGCCCTGACACTCTTTAGCATGTAGCATGACTCAGAGTGTTAAACCTGATTGGACAAGCTCATCATCTCAGGTGCTGTCTGCTCCTGGAGTTAAAAACAAGCCAACAAGGTGCCTCTATGACAAGCTTTCTCTTTTACCGCTAAAACAGTTCTGTGAAAAGTATTTTCTGAAAACGTTGGAGGTGAGAAACAAGCCGTGCAGTTGCTGAATCTGCCCTCAGATATTTCACAAAAGTTTCACAATGTGTCGCGTTAGCTGGATTCAACTTTATGCAAATGAGCTGAGGGTAGCACTAGGGAAATGCATCACACTGCAGTGCAGATCAAAACATGCTACAACGCAGTTTGAAATGCATCACACTATGCCCAACATGCACCACACTGCATTTCACGGTGACAATTAGAAGTGAGAAATTGAAGAATTCCGTGGACATGTGATTTTGAAAAACAAACGCATCTGTCTAATCCAGATTATATTCGTATCAGCATCTGTAATTGACAATATTTTCTTTTATAATATATCAGCACATATCCAATGTCGTGCATACCTTATCTTTACATTATACAAAAATATGATTTCCTTTATTTAGCTTATTAACTCCAGACACATCAACTCACAGAAACACGACTGGAAGGCTAATGACTGCAAGTAAAAGTGAACTTAGTTAGGGTGTGCAGTTATGGGTCTGAGGCTGTCTGATGGTTATAACCTTGCATGAATGTTACACCAAGATCCCCTTGACCAAACAGTAGGCAGTTGATTCCCACCTTTACCGGAACTTCCAGGTATGACTTGTTCCTCCAGTAGTTATTCTCTGTATTTGTAATGCATCTTAATATGTCTGTCTGTGTTGTCTGTAATTTAACACCTCCCTCAGGCTTTATCCACATGTTCACATCAAGGCATTTCAGCTCAAACCCAACACTATAGACAGCCTCTCCTAAGCAATGACATTCAACGTGGCAAGTCAGAAAAGGAGAAGTGTAATTGTTGTGCCTCTCTTGCCTGAAGGGGAATAACAAGTTTTTTTCTCTGTCTGTTTCCTTCAACAAGTGGAGGTGTACAGCAGTGATTCTGTAAAGTTTCAATGTGAAGAAAGGAGCTGAATTCTGAAGTTACATATAAAACTACAACATTGAATAGAAAACAAGCAGTCAGTGAAAGCCCTACCCTATTTCAGAGGACAGTCTCTTACCGGTGAGAGGAAGATTGTAAAGACAGCGTCCTGACTCAGGTATGTTGCGTATAAGAACGACGAGAACATGAAACTGGCTTCTAAAGCGCCAGGCGCCGCCTCCTCCTGCTCACTCCTTCCTCTTCCTGTTTTAACTGTTTTTACTGGTTGTGATTCACACTTCTCTGCTGTGACACGCCTCAGATTAGTATATTCTCCCTGGAAGCAGACGGTTAATCAAAGTCAGAGTATAGGGATGCAGAGCATAATGCCAGGAAGCTTTATTGATAATCTGTCTGCCTGGAGTTTTGTTTCGGAGGCTCAAAGTTAAGAGGTCAGATGAAGACAACCAAGGTGCAGCTTCAATGAAAACTATAAACTGACAGCCGTCATGTAACCCCTGCCATCAGAAAACACGGCTTTTTGTTTTCTAGCCTTACACAGAAGTGAAACTAAATACCTGATTAAGAAAAAGACTGAACTCACAATTTTTGTGAGACATAACAGAATCTCAGATTGAAAAGCAACTAGGATTCCGACCTCATGGCTGAATATTTTTAACCACCAGCAAAGCTGCAGCTATTCACATTTGTTCGGTGTTGGGAGGGTCACTGAAATTTCATCTGTTACAATTATAAACTAGAAAAGCACTCAGAGCGCAGACTGCATTTTCAATGTTAAATTTTTTCAAATTCAAAGTGCCGCCATATTATTAATCTGGATTGGATCCAAACTAAATTTGGCACAATTCAGGGCAATGATCCCCCAAATATATGTGTCAAATTTAAAGAGAATCAAAACAGAATTTTACGAGTTATGATTTTTTGAAACTTGTAAATGGGGTTTCCAATGGAATATTTTCTGACCTTATTCTGGATCAGATCCGAATGACATTTTGCACCCTACTAGATATGACCATCCCACAGATCACTGAATTTTTCCAAGTCAATCAGATATGATTTTTTTGAATAAAGCTCAATGATGAGGAAAGGGGAAAAACAGGATCTTTGATCTTTATATTTTTTGGTATCCAGATGGTTATCTGGATCACTCTTAAAATTTTATGGAATCTAGGTTGGGTCAAGACACATCTTCAGAAATTGTTTTTATGAAGATCCTGTCAGGGGTTTTTGCGTAATCCTGCTGACAGACAGACAGACAGACAGACAGACAAACAAACCCTCGCAAAAACATAACCTCCTTGGTGGAGGTAATTATATAAATACACATACACACATCTATATACTAATACGGTAGCGGCCATTACAGAATTTTCTTCATCACAGGTTGCACTCCGGGGAAAGGGAGGCCCTGGATAGTATGATACACAGTTGGCTTTCTATTTGGGTGGAAAGCGTCCTTGCGGGGGTCAGAAGTTTCTGCGGAATATATTTTGGGTTAGAATAGCTGATTTCCATTGTCCAGTTGTCACATTATGTCACATCTCATCACCAGGTGGCAGCAAGCCCATTGTTCCCCTAGGGAGTCACATCATCAGTAACACTGGATTGAGACTTTGAAATCTTTGTTTTATGACCAGTTGACACTCAGTGCATATCATGATACGGGTTGACGACAATTTTGCTGTTTTAATTGTGTGAATGGGATAATTATTTATGATTTCATGACAACAAAACTATTGAAAACAGATACAATTTTGAAATGACACCCCCAAAATTATGATTTGATTTTCTTCTGCCCACTTATCCAGGAATATTTCCTGGGGGCTCAGCTCGTCTATACATTGGTCCCTCATTTATCGCGGGGGTTAGTTCTAAAAAAAACCTGCAATTGGCGAAGTAGTTTGCGTTATTTTTTACAATTATTGTATATGTTTTAAGGCTGTAAAACCCCTCACCACAGACTTTATACACTTTTCTCAGACAAGACTGAACATTTTCTCACATTTCTGTCTTGTATAAACACTCAAAGTTCAAACCTTTTAAAACATAAGTACTGAACAGTATTGTAGAATGAAACCAAAGATCAAATACTGTTTTCAGGCTCTAACATTTGTTTGAGGAGTAAAAATGTAAACGTTTTCCTATAAATAAATATGATAGCTTTTAGAAATGACAAATTTAATTTTAATGATCAACCTACAAAGTTGGATACATAAGAAATTATTAATAGTGACTCATGCGTATTTCACAGTTCCTCTGACAGTGACGCTCAAAATTTCTGGAGTGAAACATTAACCATTTTAGGAAAGGATGAGAACACCACAACAAGAAATGGATCATTATGTATGTGCTTTTGCTCCTTCTACATGGAACATGCTATGAAAAGCAGTGAACTTATTCCATTGAATTCTTTTCAGTCCAGATTGAGAGTTCTTGAGACGACTTCTTTAAATTGTAACTATATTTTATAATGTGTATGGAATTTTATTTTGAGTTTTGTTAATTGAAATTGTAAACTGTATTTTTTGCTGCCTCTTGGCCAGGACTCTCAACATGACTCTCAACGTGACTTTTCCCATTAAATAATGTCAGTGCCAGTGCAATTTAACTTTCAAAATGATTTTTGCCCAAAAAAGCCCCTCATGCACAAGCTATCTCCTCTGAGGATGAATATATTACCGGCTTTAAAACACAATGAAATGACAAAGGTCAAAGTTCAGAACAGCAAATCCCCCCGCCTGCCTTCTCTCATTTGATTACATGGGAAAATCAAGATTTCTCCTCAAATAAAGCTGTGATCCAACACCTCGAACAAGCAGTGACTGTTGTTAAACTGTGACTTTCGACAAAGCGAGTGTTTAGCAATTCAATGGGTGAGTTGCCTTTCAAAATAAAAGCACCAAATATTTTCAGAATAAGTCTGTTTCTTTAAAACTATACCTAAAATCTTAAAAATTTACATTTAGGGATTAGACGGATTAGAGCTTAGTTGGCTTTTGAATTAAAAGCCCCCCACATTTTTCCAAATAAAAGTCATGAAAAGTTATTGTTAAAACCTTCAAAAATGTGTATTTCTATTAATACTTACATTGGCCAGAAGCCATGATTAGGCAGATCCCGATGGGCCAGAGCCCGAGGTCCCGACCAATGCTGCTTGCAGCTTTATATTTGCTAGTATCTCCTATGTGTCAGGATACTCCATGTAAAATTTCATGTTTATATGACAATCTATGCATCTACCTCAATATTTATGTTTACATAATTTTGCCAGAAACACTTCTGGTATTAACTTGTGATGGTCCAACATATAGATTAACTGGAAATAGTAGTGAAAAATAGCCAGCAAAAAACATGCTAAGAGGTGGACCTGGCTCTTGGCTTATATAAGCAGCCGCTGTAGCCCCTGATTCCATTTTTTTCACTTGTTTTGGCCAATTTGGGTGACCTGATGGAGCAAAGCACAAAAACTAATATAATCCAAAAATAGTTTACTGTGAGTTTGGTGTGTTTTATTATTGGTAAAAACAAGAGCTTAAGAAAAATGTGTCCAGTCTTGGAGATTGGGTTTGGGATGAATTTGCCAACAACATATATCATGCCCAATATTCTTGAAGACCATTTTTATCCTCTAGTCTGTGCATCTCCAGTACAGTTTGGATCTGGTTCTTTGCCTGCATCCGACAACTTGTCAGTCACAAGATGAGATGTAGATAGACTTCCGGTCTGAATGAATGCTGATGGGTCTGGCTGCCGCTGCTCTGCAGCTTGTACCTCTTTTACATGTCTGAATTTGCTCTGGACCCTGATAGCAACATTATCATGAAAATTTTGGAATTGTGAAAAGGTCAATGCCAGAAAAACGATTGAACTTTTAGCAGTGAGTGTTTTAACTGTAACCCAGGGGTTGACCTTTGGGCTCCTCCTCCTCACATCGCCGATGAAAGTTACTCCTCCATCATGGGGATTAATCGTCTGGTTGTGAGTCTTCTACTGCTCTGGACTGGACTATCCATCACTGCCGCCTGGCTTCAATTCATGACTGCGAAGTTTCTTCAGCTATGGTTCCATCTGTCTGATCCTCCTCCAATGCTGCATCTCCACCCGGACATCGCCTGGCTTCCACGTCAGAAATACATCCAGGGCAGATTCCGTTGGAACCTCCACATCGACGACTTCATTGCCATAAACTCCATCTGGTCAACAACTTATTGTCCGCCGAGAAACTCCCGTCGGTCCGTGGACCGCAGTGCATTAGCAACCTTAGCCAGGTCGGCTAACATTAGCACTTCCACAGACCGCAATGACGTCATCACCGGGCTCTTTAACATCCGCTCTCTGACGGGCAAAGGACAACTCCTCCAGGACCTCCTCCTCAACCATAAGTTTGATATTCTTTTTCTTTCAAAGACATGGCAACAACCCAGTGACTTTTCCCAGCTGAACGAGGCCACCCAATGTTTGGGTTTGCGCTTGGTCATTAGCATAAAAA
Organism: Parablennius parvicornis; assembly: GCA_900302745.1. Lineage (NCBI taxonomy): Eukaryota > Metazoa > Chordata > Actinopteri > Blenniiformes > Blenniidae > Parablennius > Parablennius parvicornis. The sequence goes on along the minus strand of OMNM01002270.1, from coordinate 21,989 downwards.
TGATTAAGTAAATAATTACTCAAAGTAATAAATCACTGGATGTAATTTATGAAAAATTTTAATTATTGAAGCAAATTGTGATTTCCTCATTATCTTGGTAAGTAATCGAATAATTACTCAAAAGTAGTTATTAAAAATGATTAAAAAAAGAAAATTGTTCATTTGTATAAATGGTTATTTATCCATTAATAATAAAAGGGGGCACCATTCAGAGAATCTGGAAAATAGCTAATTGCCAAGCTATCAGTCTCGTTTGAAACTAAGTTATTTAATTTAGTTACTGTTTCTGTGTAAAATACAACAATACTTATATAAGGGCGAAGGTGTGAGATTTGAGCATAGACTGTTACGAAACAACGTTTGTCAACAAGAAATACACAATAATTACCAGGAATCGTTCAATTCAGCTAATAGACATTTATTACCAAAGTGTATTAATCCATAAACAATTCTGAAATCATTTCATAAATCAACACATTTCAGTAGCAAACATCATCTACCACGGAGATCTAATCTACTAAACAGCAATTATATACAAAACGTGAGTGCGTGCGCGTGTGAGAAAGGGGGAGGGTTGTTGTGAGTGGGTGTGTCACTCTGTAAACATGTAAAGCTGGTTACAGCTGGTTACAGCCCGGTCCTCATCCAAGATGGCTGCTCCAGTGACATTTGGCTCGTGCATTCGCAGACGGTCTCAAAGAGCAATGCAGTGGTTTTACATGCAGTGGTTGTCGTGACAACCCGGGAGATGCTCCTCATTGTCCCGCGTCAGTAGCGGGTGGCTCTGCCCAGTATCGAGGCGGTCGGGTTTTAACAAGATGTCGAAATATGCAGTTAAAACTCTGTGGCCGTACGTAGGTGTCCGACGGCATAATGGAGCAGGTTGGACTGCTCCACAACTATGTTGGGAAACATGCTAAGCAAAGCTAAGCTAAGCTGAGCTGAGCTAACTACCAAGTAGGCGTGACGTGCATCGGGGTTAGTGAAGAGAGGAGAAAGAGAGGAGAGTTCTGGCGAGGATAATGTGACTGACTAATTAGCTAATCTGCCCAGGCCAATAGCTCTCTAACTGGTTTTGATGAGGCGAGCGGTGTGTTGAAGAAAAGGTGCTCAGTGTTGCGGTGCAGGTGAGTCTGGCCTCTGACGTCTCAGAGAACAGAAAGCCTGAATTGCATCTGCGGCGTGCAAACACAGGAAGGTCCGCAGAATCCGATGTGGGTCGCTTCTAGTCGGGGTTTGGAGAAGTGGCTCAGGTTAGTATGCTTAGCCCAGGTTAGCATGCGTAGCTCGAGGGGACAGCATGTGGCTTCGATCTGCGCGCTGCTGCTGCTGCGCTGGTTGTGGGCCGTCCTGGAGCTGTGGGGTGGCTGCTGCTACTTCTCTTCAGACGCGCTGGGTTGCAGGCCACTTTGGAGACATGCATCTCGACAGTCCCACCAAAGAATAATACGCCTGATGTCCTGCTCGTCCGGCGGGCAGGACCGGTTGGTTCTGTAGGTCCATGTTAAGTTGGCACGTGGTTCTTTGTTCACTCCGTGCGGAGCTAACCTGCTTGGTTAGAAAAGAGAAAGAAAAAATTTTTTTTTCCACAGCTTTTCACTTGGCAAGCAAGTTAAGTCCTGGGGCTTGGTCAACTTGAAGCCTGGTCCTCACGAGGCCCCTGTGATTCTGTCCCCTCCGTAGGACACACAACTGGCCGCATCGTAAATCGGTTTGGAAGGAATGAAATTCGCGGGTTGAGGGAATATATACCTGGACTTCACGTCCCAGTCTTCTTCTGTTTCCTGACTGTCTCTGCAGATGGAGTCGGTGGATCACCCTGGCGTTGGTGTGCAGGGACACAGCTGACAGAAGGGGGGGGCT
>OMNM01002270.1:5019-20106 GCA_900302745.1 Parablennius parvicornis | reverse complement strand
GGGGGGGGCTGGGGGCGGCCGGAGGCCCCCCTGCTGGGGGTCCCTGAGCCATGGCAAAATTTTCTCACAGAGACTATGTGTTCCTTTGTTGTTAAAAAAATTTGATCTGTCGGTTACATTTCATTTAACCTTAACCTAACACTCTCCATAATTAAAACACCAAGGGTAATTTCAATCCACAATATAAAAAAACATCCACATATAAGCTTTAAGATCAAACTGTGACAATATTCACACCATAAACTCCTGTTCTTCCACTGACCAGCTGGTTTCTCATTACAATAATGTTCTTCATACTCTCGTGGACTCACATGCCCCAATAAAAACCAGCACTGTCTCCTTCACCCATTCTGCCCCCTGGTTTTCACCTTATCTACGCCTGCTCAATTCCAAGGGCCAAAACCACATTCTGCTCCACAAGGACGCTCTTTCCACAGTCAAAGCTCAATACCACTCTGCAAAAATCAGTGCTGGCAATGGGAACACTTGGGCCTTATTCTCACTTGTCACTAACACCCTGTGACCCCCAGACTGTTTCCTTCCCCAATACTACTTCACTGATAACTGTAAAGTACCTGACATTTTCACTCAAAAAATAGACCAGATCCACCAACAACTAACCCCTCCCATCTCCTGTAGCTGTCCTCCGTCTGTTTTTTTCCCCCTCTTGCCCACTTACAACTTATCATCTCCCTTCTGTCGCAGACATATCTGAATTCAACCAAAAATCGGAATCATCTACCTGCCCACTTGAGTCAATACCAACAACTCTGGTTAAATCATGTGTCTCCTTCCTCCCACCTCTGATAACCAACACCATCTGCTCCTCCCTCACCTCTGGTTCTGTTTCTCCATCTCTCAAAACCTAAAAAAAAAACCCTGGATCAGACCCAAAAAATTTCAATAACCTCCTAAGATTTTGGAAAAAACTGTTGCATCTCAAATCCACAGTCATCTCTCTGACAACAACCTCTATGAACAGTTTCAGTCAGGCTTTCATCCCCACCATAGAACAGAAATGGCTCTCATTAAACTCACTAACGTTCTTCTGGTCACTGCTGACTCTGGTCTATTATCCATCCTCTTCGATCTGAGTGTGGCGTTTGACACCATCTCCCACTCCATCCTCCACAGATTGAAAACTATCGGATTATCTCACACACCCCTGGACTGGTTCAGATTTGACCTTTCTAGCCGCACTCAGTTTGTTCAATTAAATCTGTTAAATTAAAAATTTTACAAATCCCAGCTGTCCCCCCTCTCCTCCGGTGTCCTCCATGGCTCTGTCCTGGGTCCCATCCTCTTCCTCATCTACCTCTTTACCTTGGCCATATTTTCCAGAGGTATAATGTTCAATTTCAGTTATGCGGATGACACCCAGCTCTACCTTTCCACCAAAAACCCATCTCTACCGTCCCACCAACCACCCTCAAACTGTCTACGGGAAATCAAATCCTGGTTCTCCCTTAACTTCCTCAAACTTAACAGTGACAAAACAGAGCTCACAGGTTTTTCATCACCATCGACAGCTCCTCTGTTTCGCCCTCACCTCTGGTTAAAATTGTTTGTGTCATTCTCAACATCTCACTATCATTTCAAGCACACATCAGTAACATCACTCGAGCTGGCCTACTTCCACCTACGCAATATTAACAGCCTTCGCCCCTCCCTCTCACCCAGCAGCAGCGCCACTCCAGTTCATGCTCTTGTCACCTCCCACCTGGACTACTGCAAATCTCTTCTTTCTGATCTCCCTCTGAAATCTCTCCATAAACTCCAGCAGGTCCAAAATGCTGCCGCCCGCATCGTCACCAAAACTTCTTCTATTCATCACATATCCCCAGTTCTTCATAAACTCCACTGGCTTCCTATTCAACAGCGCATCAATTTAAAAATCTTAGTCCTGACATTCAAGGCCGTCGATAACCTCTCTCCTCCATACCTCACTAACCTTCACATCCACACGCTCAGATCTGCCTTCTTTCTCAACCTCACTATCCCACCAGCCCGCATGGTCACCGCTGGGATCTCACAAGACCACAGAAAAGTTAGTTCATCTCTAAGGAAAGAGAATCTTCATGTGTCATGACATGTGGAGTCTGATTAATGAATGTGCATGAGCATTTCATCCAGGAGGGGGTCCTGCAGCCACTGCAGGATGATGAAAATCTTCACCCCTGTCCTCCTCAGTGACTTACCCCATGCTCAGCCAGTCACTGATTAATTGGGGCCCCCAGGACTTGGCACCTTTGAATGCCCCCACTTAATCAAAGCCTCTGGAAAGATTCATACGAAAGCTTCTTGCTCCTGCTCTTCGAAGGAGGAGGTGAGCTGGGAGCAGCTCATCCAGCATCAGCTCAACCTGTTAATACCAGAGGCCTGCAACCAAAGGCCTCAACTCCTCAACTTCTCTTCTGACCCAACCACTAGTCAGAGCTTCCTCGGGACCAGAGACCAGAGACCAGCACCCAGCATCTGATCTCCTCCTGCAGGGAAGCATCTAACCAGTTTTCCCAGGACGAGACCTGGGAAATGACACCTCATAGACCTTCTTTGTGCTTTTCCCTCAATGTGCAGGAAAAGCCACCACAGACCAAGCGACCAACTCCTCAGGTCTGAAAGAGAACAACCAGGATGCTGCAAAGACTCTCCTCAATCATCAGCTACAGCTTCGTCTTCTTCGCAACCTGCTCATCGCAGCCAGCCAGAGTTAGCACAGAGGTGCTAACTGCCACAGAAGTGCCAGTATCCCAGGCCTGGACAACAACCAAACTAGGATGTGGTAACTAACGACTAGGCAAATACATGAGATGATTAGTTAAACCTGAAGCTATGCACAGAACTGTTTAACTTTTATGTTTTTGTGTTTATTCTATCATTGTGATTGAGTACTATTGACAATGAAATTAGGAGTGGGTATCAACATATAAACCAACATTAGCTCTGCCACACAGACACAAGGTCTGCATGCTTATCTTTGCTTTACTAACTTTTAACTCGCAACCCTACCCATATCACATCAAAGACAACATCACACACGTAATTGAACACCATTTAACGAATCCAGATGTTTTACAAAGCAAATTGCAGTCACACAAACTAATTTTAGTAATTGGCCTTTAACAATATTCTATTGTTCTCCCATCACATAGCGGAGATTGAGGACAGCCTTCCTGGCTCTCTGATAACCGCCGTTCTGAATGTAGTTTATTGTGTTCCATCATTTTGTTTTGTAGTTCCATCCCACATCTCACACACACATTTCCTCCACCCCCCTCGCACTCCAGACAGACAGACAGACAGACAGACAGACAGACAGACGTACATACATACACAAAGATCTGTATATAATGTAGGTAGTTAGAATCTGTGTTTTATTTGTTTTCATTGTAAATAAATATAATTTTTGGAATCATACTTGTTTTATTAATGTGCACAATGGTGAATGAATAGCCGACCACTTTTGTGTCAAGAACTCCAACTCCTTTAAGCTTTACAGTTAATTCTGGTAATTGGAATTAATTTAACTATTAATTAAAATTCCAAATTAGTTGTTTAGTATAGCTTATGAGACTGATATAAATGAATTGACTATCATTTCCTGTTAAACAGGTGGTGCTCCCAAGGTATCTGACACGGAGCATATTGAATTTTCATTAAAATAGTTAGTAACTATCTTTGATAATTATTAATCATTATCGATAGCCAAGCTGTCAAAACCCAAAAGAATTGAGGTGTTTGCTGAGCTGAAAGGTTGCTGCTGCTAAGGTAGAAGATTGAAGTCCCACGTGTATTTAGCTGGAGGACACATGATAGCAGTCTTCCATAGCTGAGCTCTTTCCCGTGAAAGGCTCTGTATAAATTCATAGTGAATTACATTGAAATTAAAGCATTTCGGGTATTAGCTCATTTTAATCAGCTATGAGGCTACAGCAATCCTATAATTGCAGCAATGTAATATGATATTGTGGTGGACTAGGAGGCGGGTCTCTCACCCAGAGGACTGTGGGACGAGGGGCGTGTTCTAACTTTTCCCGCTTGCAGCGGTTCCTGGTGTTTTCCAGTTCGTTGTGTCAGAGTGAAATAAAGACGCATTCACCTTCAGCTCCTGAGATTTCTTTATCCTGCCACAATATGATATTTATAGAATGCTCAGCAATCTCCTCACTAATTGTAAAAAGTGCAAAATCATTAATATGTACTTACAGCATGCAGTCGGGATTCCATCCTTGTCTTCTCTGCTCTCTGTCTCCCCGATGTCGTGTGCGCTCAATTAGTGTGAGCATAGCGCTGCCTGATGGCTGGAAGTCGTTAATTCCTGAGGCGCAGTACAGAATGAAGTAGCCTGTGAGCCTGAGGTCAGGGCAGCAAGAGCCTGAGCTCAGGGCAGCAAAACCCTGGCTTTACAACTTTGAATCCTTCAAAAGTCACAGAACTGTAGCAAAAGTCACGTGTAAAAAAATCAGCCAATTGTGAAGCAGCTCCACTCGTTACTGGCTAACTCTCATTTCAGACAGACAACTTTCATTTCAGACAACTCTCATTTCAGACAGACAACTCTCACTTCAGATAACTCTCCATACAGACAGACAACGCTCCATACGCATTGACAAATTGTTTCCATAATAGTGTCCCAGGAATGCTATTTTTCTCATGCCAAACTGACATTTTTCTTTTAAACTTCAGGCCATACTTCTGGATTCTCTGTAGCACTTGTACCTGCCGCTCATTGTGCTGTTAGAGTGTGATTTCCCACAGTGCAAGTTCATCTTCATAGGCCAACACACCTTTAATACCCTCAATGATGTGCTCCATGGCCTCGTGGAACACTTTAGTCGCAGAACAGATTCCAAAGAGCATTCTTTGAAAAGAATAGCATCCAAATAGTGTGTTGAATGTGTAGTAATTTGTGTTGTCCTCATCTGCCAGAATCCTTGTGATGCATCCAGTTTAGTGAAAAACTTAGCTCCTGCTATTTCACTTATTTCGTCTCTGGTTGGAATGGGGTAATGTTTCCTCTTTATGTTTGCATTTAGATCTTTTGGATCACATGAGGGCCACCGGTGTTTTTTCCAACACAAGCTATCTAGTTCACCTATTCTGTGGGCTTCTCTTCTTTCTTTATAACTCACAGGTAATTAATTCAAGTTATTTTATTCAGATCATATTGTAGTGATATGGAACTCGTCTGGAAGCATGGACCACTGACTGAGCATCCCCTTTTTAGCTCCATCTTGTAGGTAAACAGTAAAACACCAAACACTTTAAAGGCACTTGTGTATTGCTCCACTATTGCATCCACACTGTTCTGTGCATTTATGTTGATACTGTACATTCTCTTGACAACGCCCAATTTTTCACATGCTTTGTCTCGTAACAGTGAGTCCTGTCCATCTGGAACAATTACAAACATGAGATGGTGAACTTTACCTTTTACGTTGAGCGTGCACAAGCCTGTATTATCAATTATAGGATTTGAGTGGTTTCGCATTTTTTGAATTTGAGGTTTTATCATGGTGTGAGATTGTGTTCATTGACAAATTTAGCTTTTGTTCCATTGTGTTTTAAGGTCCACCGACGGTGACAAGAAGTGCTATTTTCCATGCGTCAGGCTTACTATCCAGTCCGAGAGCCTGTAGGTACAGCAGGAAACACTGTTTGAACATTTGCCACTCAGTCCACATTTCCAGTCCAATTTACGGCGTCAGGCGGCTTCATACTTTTCATGACTATCCACGCTGAGGACTTCGGACCACTCTTGCTACCATGTGTTGTTTCTACTATATCGAAGAAACTGGGTTTGAGTAGTTTGCAGCAACCCCTTTAGCATATCGCCAAGTAGAAGTGGGACCTTAGCTTTCTACTACAGAATGACAAAACATCTGCAGAAGCTTTTTACAGATGCTGACAGGATCTGCACAGAGCATCTGTGTTGGCAGGTCAGTCCAGTCTGTCATCCAACTATACTCCCAGGTATTTGTACATCTTAACAATGTCCTCACAAGTCCTTCTTTATGATGGCTGGCTCCAGTTGGAACCTCAATCTCCTGAAGTCCACCTCTATCTCTTTGGTCTTGGTGGTGTTGAGGCAGAGGTGGTTGGAGTCGCACCATGCAACAACATTCTCAAACAGTTTCCTGTACTCCTCCTCCTGTCCATTTATGCACCCCATGATAACAGTATCATCCATGAACCTTTGCACGTGGCAGTGATATGTTTTTTTAGAACTCGCCACGACTCCTTTACAGCGCCTCCTCCTGTGTGTCTGACAGCAGGACTGTGACAAAGGCCGACTGCAATAAACCAGAACAAAAAAACACACCTGTACCTGCTCTTCAGACACCAAACATGTTTCTACACTGATTGAACGGAGATATGTGGGGGTTTTTTTGTTAGTATTTGAGAATATGGAGTGGATAAAAGAAGCTGAAACAATCCAAAAGAGCTCATTTTGTCATAATTTCTAACAAAGAGTTAATTAGCAAATCTTTCTTACTATTAATACTTACTGACCCAAAGACTAGAAATAGTCTCTTACAGAAATTACTATCTCAAAAGCATTTCTATGAAATGTCTGGTATCAGTGGATGAAGAACTATTTAAATTTCAATAACTGTTTTCATCCCGAGTGAATATAACATGTAAGTAATGTTAAACTTAGCCTTGTGATATATACAGTATATATATTTTTCTTTGCATATCATAAATATGTTAAATTGGACATTTTTACTATGGTACATGTAGCCACAAGTCTTGACCGTATCCACAGTAAATTTTGTATTTCCACCTTCAATACTAAAGACACGGTGAAGAAGTGTTCCTCCACTCTTCAACATAAACTTTACATCCCACCAGGCTTCAGCAGCAAGAAGAAAACATTGGCTGAGCCATTGCATCCAAAAAAGAAAAATATATTGACATCATGGACTGTTTGAGACGTACACTACCCTCACGACAAAAACTGCCAAGTCCACACCAAACAATTTAGAAGAGACAACACTTTTAAATGAACATCATTTAACTGGGTCTAGAAAGAACACACCCAGCAGTGCAGTCATTTTTGTAGCAATAGTTGTTTAAATTTAGATTTTTATTATATATCCTCTGAAAACACAAATCTGTTCAATTTTGCTCATATTTCTTTAAAGTGAGATTCTTAGCCGCTGTAAAAATGTCAAACTCAATAAATATCAGACTTTTGTTGAAACACGAATCAACTTAACATTGGATATTGTTTAATATACAACAAATGATCAAAACAAAGAGAGAATGAAATAAAACCCCTGCAGATCAAGCGGAGGTAAAGGTGAAGTCACTTTATTTCAATATCATATAAATTAGGTTAAAATAAATAGAGTGATGCAACAACAAAATGAAAGACTAATATGAACACAAATGGATTTATCATACTGAAAAAGTTTGGTTTTTCAGGTATATTGATGATAAACTAGAAAGACAAAAAACCCAGCCCTGAACACATCCAAAAGCTCCAAAAGTGCATCACTGGGTTGGTCATATGCAGTTTTGTTGATTTATTATAGGTTTTTACTCATACTGACATTCATTAAATCAGGCCGGCAAAGGTCAAACATGTCTCCACAGTGTGACTGTCAGGGTCCAAGCAGTTGAGCAATAAGAATAACGTATTTTTTGGGTGAATAAATACCCCTTTTTCAAAAAACCTAAGATACAAACTTAAGTTTCTTGGATGATAAAAGAGTTCAACAAAACAAACTCAAAGTAACTAACAAACTGAGGCGTTAACACAACAAACTGACCTCACAGAATAAACCATGAGGGAGTATTTTTAGTGGCTGTTTAAAACCAATGAAGATACAAGGGGGAAACACAAATTACACTACACAAAACTAATGATGGGGAAACTACCTAAACACAAAATCCCCCTCTGCCATGGCAACAGATGGTAGGGCTGATTGCTTGGGCATCGGCATAAAAGTCTGATCTGTTGCCCCACCTTTTGCCACTGCAGGATGACACCTCCCCTCAGCAATAGAAAAACATAACTAGTACAACAGAAATGTGATAATGATAGTGTTCAAATTTGAAAATGTGTGCACTCCAGTTAAACAGTGCAAGACTGGGAAAACTACAGAATAAATCAAATGTGTGGTATGGACATGAAAAGTTTGGGGTGTGGTTGTCTGCAAAACAAAAAAATGAGGTGAGGTGAATGTGAATGGCATCGCCTTAAGCCTTTATTATGTGGACTTCTCCATCACAGCCAACTGCAGGCAGTTTTTTAAAACTGCTTTTGGAGTGTCAGTTACAGTAGTTGTATTTTGAAACAGGTGCTTCGTAATGATCAGTTAATTCAAGTCAAGTTCTCCTTTGAGCACCTGTTAACCACTTCCAAAGCAGCCACAAACAGGAATGGCTAAATATGCCCCAAATTATCCATAACCCATTCCAAAAACTCACTAAAAATTCCATTAATCAAGCACACAACTAAGGTCACGTTCACACATACCTGGGTTTAAAAAAAAAAAAAACATATATTTCCCCCTCAAGATGTAAAAAAACCCCTTCATATACATCTGATCGTTTACAAATAAAAAGTCTTTTACACGGACCCGCATATACACCTGATTCAGTGCTACTATGAGCATGCCAAACCTATAGGGGGTAGTGTAACAAGAAGCACGAATGACACGAATGACTTCCTGCTTCAATAAAGACGCGATGGTCGTTTGGACCAACCTAACGGAGCGTTTGTGATGGTAAATGCAAAGATGTTTGTGCAAACGTAAAAATTATCACTGCATTCACTGGATCCATTATCAGAGCAAAACTGTAAACACGGGTCGTGCACTGGTGACGTCGTCGATGCTGACGGCGCATATTGTGATGTCACTATCCGCCTATCCGGCTTAACATGCAATGAGAGACCGGCTTTTTGTCCAGATCTCCACTGTGGCTTGAGTTTTCAGAAGTCATTGTTTTAGGTGAGTCATAGCTGCGTTTGTGTAAAAGAAAGACCCAATCACAGTGGAATGTCACTGTTTTTTAAAAAACCCATGTACGTGTAAACGTGGTCTAAGCCAATACAAAATGCTAGTTACCTTGCACAATAAAAAAAATTGAAATATGAATGGGATGGCAACTTAAGGACAGAAAAAGTGAACCTGTTCCACAAAACTGCATGACCATCATAATTTAAAAACATGATCAATGGTGATTTAAAGTGACGTTTTAGACTTGCGTCCCCAAGCTTCAATTGTGAGGAAAAGAATTGCATGCAGGTCGGCAAGCTTATTAAAAGGAACGAGTGATGATTTACCCTCATGCGCAAATTATACATTAAAACTAACCCTCATTTACACATACAATTTTTTTTTTTTTAAAAGGAAAAGCATAGAAAATTTATATTTTGCTGATATTTTAGAAAACCCCCAAATAATTTAAAAATCATGTTTTGGGGGGTGGGGGTGGGGGGGCTCATATGTCATTAAGGGAAGCTGACCCCGCCCCCCATCCCCTGTACACACACACACGCACACGCACACACGCACACGCACACGCACACGCACACGCACACACACAGTGTAATCCAGCTGATCTCAATTCCAGGTCGAGTGTGATCCAGCTAATCTATCTGATTTCCAATCCAGGTGAGGCTGGTCCAACTGATCTCCAGCCCATGTCCAGTGTGATCCAGATTATTGCCACTTCAGGTCCAGTGTGATCCAGCTGATCTCCAGTCCAGTTCCAGAGATCCAGATCCAGATCCAGCTGATCTCCAGTCCAGGTCCAGTGATCCAGATCCAGCGTTCCAGGGTTTGGTTGCATTGTACCTAACAGCCATTTAGCCCCGCGGTGAGGTTTGTCTGTCTGCTGCTATCTGTGCGTCTGCTAGCGGGAAAAACGCTGATCTGGACCCTGTCGGAATACTTCCTCTCGTCTTGTAAGTAGCGGAAGCTCCTCTGGCCTTGAGAAGTGACCCCACAATGCTGCCGCTGCGCTCCCCGCCGCTCAGCACTCCTCTCCGGGATGTGACCGTGTGATGGCTGCGGTCCAGTGAAGTAGGAGCACGTTGACTGGTGCGCCCGTTCCATCCACCAGTTTTGGAGCTTGTCTCAAATCTTTTCCGGTCGGATTACCAGAGCATATGGAGTGTACATGACAACTGTCCAGATCGGGGTTCCTGACTGGGTGAGTGATCGTGCCGAAGCCGTCTCTCCTAGTGGGAAAGGCGGCATCGCCTGCTAGCCGTCCCGGGGGTTAGCTCAGCAGGCTAGCTGTTGTCTTTGTCTTAGGAGACCGGGCAGCTAAGGGGCAGACGTCCATCATCGGACACGTCCCCGCCTGACCCGTTTGTTTGCATTTTGCATGCCTTATCTTCTCTTGACTACTTCGCTGATGTTTATGTTCACTGAAAGGTTTCAGCCGTGTTGTGGCAACATTTGTGTTGACGCCAGCTCCACAGCCACTCTGTTTCATATTTAGTCTGTATGCAGCGTCGCTTGGGCACATTTCCAAGTTATTGTAGCATTTTAGAAAGCATTTAGTCAAACAACATAGTATCCAAAAGCTTACTTTTATTCACATATTTCTGCTTTTGGAGGATACAATGACGTAAATTTGCATGAGAGTCCGTGTAGACTTGAAACTACCTGTCCGATAATGGAAAGGTCGATAGCGCCGCATCGCTATTTGTCTATCTCACAACAAATGAGACGCTATGTCAATATTTGGATTACCGATTTGCGCCACTTGTATTTGGCTTCATGCAATCTATGTCACCGTGACGTTGTTGGCATTCGTGAAAGCAACGATTGCTTTTAAAGTTTAACGGAGATTACGGAATACTCGTAGCAGCTCAGTTTGTGCAGCACGTGTCCGATAATGGAACTCCTTAGCCGCGTAGCGTGCCTCGGTGGGCCTTTTCGTTTGGCTGAACGGGTTGTGCAGATTACCGGCGTATTAACTGCACGTCTACAGTTACTTTACTCCCGTTACGTGTGCTCCACGCGGCATTCGTTGAGCTGAGGACGTTTTGAGCTGTTACCGACGTGCGAGCCAGGTTTTGTGTTCACAAACAGTGCGCCGAGGCCGAGGCTGCGATCACTGCGAGCTGCCGGTTCCCTCGGCGAACAGTGTCAACGTTTCTTCACCAGCTGCTGTTGCAGGAAAGAACAAATAAATAAAAAACGATCATCAAAATGCCGTTCATCAATGGTCATGACTTGTGTGAACTTACATTTCCCAAACAAAAAATTACACTTGAGCGTTTCTCTCCCGAACCAGCCGCTAAAACCCAATCTCACAACAACCCTGGTTTTAAACAACTGATTATATTGTGTCAAACAAATTGCATGTGACAAGACTAAATAACGTGTTAGATTGCATAGTTAGCAGCTGATTGCAGGGCTGTAACCAGGCTCGTAAAACTTAGAGAAGGCAGTTTAAATGCCTTTAGATGACATGTAAAGATGTGTACAGGTGTGTTTCACCTCCACAGCTAACTTATCAAACTCTGGAAACCATTCATGCTTCGTTATTACATACACATGAGAACACAAAGGATCCAAAATCCAGTGCAGCTTAATTTATGGAATTAAAATGGACTCAGACTGTGTATCAACAGTATACTTTTAGCTCTCTGTGTGAACTTATTTTGGTAATCAGATGGAGCCCTACTGCCCCAGATTGTGTTGAGAGTGGATCATATCTAACTGGAGGACTACACTATGCAGAAGGATTAACATGGCCTGGATATTTCTCTGTTACCTGTGCTGACTTATCTAGACATTCTTGATTCTGATAAGCCTCAAGACACAGCAGGTTATCAACTCGGTAATTCAATCTCAATCAGCGTGCTTGTGCATCTAAACCATGCTCCAAATTATGTAACAAACGATAAAGTCCCTTAATTTTCCTAAATAGTTGATGCAAATGACAGTCAGCATAATGTTCAAGTCATTAAACACTAGAGCATAACTCAAATCTTATTGAACAAACCTCCCACTGTTAACAGTATTTTTTTCAAAAATGAAAAACTTAAAATGCACTGTTCCAAATTATTAGGCACAATAGGCTTTCAAAACATTCTGTAGGTTGTAAAGAACTGAAAATAGTCATATTTACTGAAATCAAAAGCTATTACAATCAAAAACACCTTAACAGGTCAAGTTACATTTTAACACAAGACCCCTTATTTGATAGCAGCTTCACAATTCTTGCATCCATTGAACTTGTGAGTTTGTGGAGAATTTCTGCTTGAATTTCTTTGCAGGATGTTGGAATAGCCTCCCAGAGCTGCTGTTTGGACGTAAACGGCCTCCCACCCTCATAGATCTTTTGCTTGAGGATGCTCCAAAGGTTCTCAGTCGGGTTGAGTTCAGGGGAGGATGGAGGTCACACCATGAGCTTCTCTCCTTTTGTGCCCGTAGCAGCCAATGATGAAGAGGTGTTCCTGCCAGCATGAGATGGTGCATTGTCATTCATGAAGATGATTTTGTGACGGAAAGCATGGTTCTTCTTTTTGTACCATGGAAGAAATTGGTCATTTAGAAACTCCACATATTTCTTGGAGGTCATTTTCACATCTTTAGGGACCTTAAAGGGGCCGACCAGCTCTCTCCCTATGATTCCGGGCCAGAACATGACTCCATCACCTATTTGCTGACGTCGCAGCCATCCACCCACCATCCACTACTCCATCCATTTTGACTATCCAGGGCTGCACGGCACTCATCAGTGAACAAGACAGTTTGAAAATTAGTCTTCATGTATGTTTGGGCCCACTGCAGCTGTTTCTGCTTGTGAGCGCTGGTCAGGGGTGGCCGAATAGAAGGTTTATGCATAACTGCAAACCTCTTGAGAATCCTGCACCTTGATGTTCGTGGCACTCCAGAGGCACCAGCAGCTTCAAATATCTGTTTGCTGCTTTGTAATGGCATTTTAGTAGCTGCTCTGCTAAATCGATGCATTTCTCTGGCAGAAATTTTCCTCATTGTGCCTTTATCTGCACGAACCCGTGTGTAGGGCAATCAAACTAACTGCTCCAATAACCGGTCCGATAATTCAAGGATCGGAAAATTCCGCTCCCTGAATTATTATAATATCGGAGCCCGATACCAATATTGGATCGTATCGGCCCCATCCCTACCTTGGACCTGTTTCCCACTGAAGAGAACACACTGGGAGCTGGGCATCCCCCACTGGTTATTTAATGTTAAGTGAATAATTGCTGCTGTCTGTGACAGTGAGCAAGCATGAAGCGTCATTCCTCCTGCTGATTTGTAGTAATGATCGTCACTCTCAACAAGTCCACAATATTAAAATATCTCATCTGCCGTGAATCCTCCCATTATTGTTTATATACGTCGCTTTGCCCTCACTGGTTGTTTTGTTGACTGGGTTTATTGAAATGTGGGCGCTCCACAGCACCACAGTCTTTTAACGCTCCTCTCCATAACGGAAGAGGAGGAAATCCAGCAGGAGAAGGACGATGCTTTTCGGATTGAGAAGGTTTTCCACTGTGTCACAGATAAGGGAAGCTCACAGCTTCAGAAGGCCGCAGAGCTGCGCCTATGGCCGCAACTTCTCACCACAGTTGTTGTGTAATCATACTACATCCCTGTGTAATTCACTACATTTTACCGCATTCCCTGTGGTGGGACCACGTAACATTGGGTGCGTTTTGTCTTAAAGTACGGTATTTTCCGCACTATAGAGGGCACCTGAATATAGCCACTTGAAAAAAAAAAAAAAGTACATATACGCATATAAGCTGCACTTGACTTAAAATAGGGATGTCCTCATTCAACTTGTTCACTTCCGATACGATACCGATTGCAGCCTTGAGTATCGACCGATACCGATATCGATCTGATCCGATATCCGCACGAATCACACATACTTTTTTTCAACTTCTTTTGTAGTGTGGAATGTTAGAATTGTTGTGATGTTACACAGAGAACAATAGTCAGCAACACTATGAGAATAACTGACCCATTTCTTATCAACCAATTGGTTACATAAATCTTAACCTTCAACATAACATCTACAGTATTCTACAATTGAATAAAATAAATAAAAAATTAATTAGAAGACCCTAAAAAATAACCTAAATAAATCCAATAAAAACAAATTATACTTTTAAAGTGCAAACAATTCAAGTTCACTTCAGTTATTCTTTTCTGTCAGTATATAGTGGGAACAACTGACGGTGGGAACAAAAACACAATATTTTCCATTGTTCAACTTCTCAAAGTTCAGAGTTCACGGCTCCAGTTTCACAGACTGTGCCTAAAACAATGTGATCATTGCTCTTAGTCATCACTAAAAAGAATAGTGTAAACAAAATAAACATAATACTCTAATAACAAGAGCAGAAAACAAATAATTATCAGTCATTTAACTTAACTGCTGACATCCCTTATTACTCCTCCCATTTCTTGCAGTCCAAGAATGATGTGGGGATTTTTTTTAAGAAGATGAGCATTTGGGCTTGTCTGCTGTCAGTCCGCTTCTGTGCTACTCAATGATAATTGATGCTGTGCTAAAGAGCCTCTCGCTGTCACACAGAGGAACTTAGCTGCTGTTGCTGCCATGGTGGAGGGTCTAGCTTGGTTGACTTTCCAGTAATGTAAAGAGTCATTCTTCCTTTAAATAGGAGCCTCACAGAGGTAGCTGTTTATTTTAGGTGGATCTGGGTGCTCTTCTTCTTTGGCATTTGTGGTGGGCAGCACCAATGATTTGGCGCATTACCACCACCTATTGGTGTGTGAAGCAGTGTCACCTATGGATAGAAGTCTGGAGCAGAAAATGGTCTGCATATCTGAACGCTTATATCGGAGATTTAGTCTGATAAAAGATTTGAAGAAGCAATAGATTTAGGGGAGATGCAGCTCTGTGTTTAGATGGATGGTTTGACATTGAATAACCTAATATTCTGTCATTTAATAGACTTTTTAGATGTTCTCTTTGCTGGATGAAATATACCATTTTGACAGTAAAAGATGTTGAATCCTCTGAAATCCCTAAATCTCAAAGATTACAGTATTTTCCGCACTATAGAGTGCACCTGAATATAAGCTGCACTAGCAAAATTTAAAAGGAAAA